>JAIUZE010001727.1:0-60000 GCA_022085475.1 Heliosperma pusillum
CCCTTGCCTATAGATGCCTAGAGCAGAGCCCCTTTGCTTGCAGCCCTAGGACTAGGAGTTTACGAAGAATTAAATTCTTAAGCTTAAGGATGGAACATTCTTTACTATAAATTGAAAGATAACTTCTTTAAGCTTTCCTAGTGAGCGAGTGAAGAGAAAGAACTTAGAACTTAGCTTATGCGGCACTTGACTCCCAAACGTAGTCCACGGAATCCCGAGTTTACGGGTGAACCCTACTGACTATCGGCTGAAAGACGTTCTATTTTAGGGTTGGTCCGTCCAGACTAGACTACTTTCTATTTTAGTAATTCGGCTGTCTTTTAGTTTGATCAAGCAGCCCATACCCTGGGGCATTCTACCTTCCTAGCCCCCCGACCGACCTCCCATAAGATACGGCTATGAATTTAGTTAGAAGAACGAGTCATAGACGAGAAGACTTGGCACCTTACTTGAGCAAAGCTTTCATTTCAAAAAAGTAGTATACAGCTGAAACCAATTGGGCTGATTAAAGTCCCCAATCCAATGCATCTGCTCTCGCTCTTAGGGCGAGGTTCTTTTATAGCCCTTGATCCTAGACCTCGGGAACGTGGGGGAGTTGAAGGGCTGTTACCCAAACCGATGATTTCTTGAAATGACTTGCTTCTTTTTGATTCTTTTTCATAGACCTCGGGAAATCTGGGATTTCTTGGCACTTCGGATTGAAGTCAACTTCAGATACAGAGAAATGAAGAGAAGAGTTCCCGGCTTCAGTCCTCTTCGAAACATCCGGGAATAATGAGCCCTTATCCGTCGCCCGTAGATACAGAAAAGGCAGAGAAGAGTTCCCGGCTTCAGTCCTTGTTGCTTTTCAAATCATAGATTTCATTCGATAAAAGGGCATTTTCTCTTTTTCCTGTTTCCCTAGGGGCCAGCTAAAGCATCCTCTCGAATTGAACCAGAACCTGGGGTTCCAACTGCACTTTCCTTTCCTCTGTCTTTCAACCAATTCAAAGGATTGACAACTTATGGTGCCGAAAAGGCAGACAAAGAAAGAGCAGATCTTTCCGTTTTTTATTTTTCCGGTTTACCTATAGGCGAAAAGTGCCTTTTTGCCCTTACCGTCAGGTTCCACTTCATCGACTGGATTTGGATCCCGGCATTGTGAAAGAGAATTCTTAGACTCGGCAAATCAATCATACCAACCCCTCTCGGGGAACGAAACCCAATTGTTTCAGAGCTGCCAAAACCGCCTCTCCCTAGGGGTCGAGCTAGCCTTCTTTTAGCTTCCTCCCTCGTAATTCAAGTGATCTTCTCATTCTTCTTTTTCAAGTGGAACACTTTGCCGAAGATTCTGGGATTTCAGATCGCATCCCTCTCCCTATGGAGCTGAGGTCTTTAATCGGGAGCCGGCTGTTACCGGAACCGATGATTTAGCCCGAAAAACTGATTCGAGTTCTTGAGTTGCTTCTTTTTCAGAGAATTGAATGCCCCCTCAAACCTCTCCTGGAAAGGCCTGTTCCTCCCGATTTGGAGGATGGAACCCTTCTTTTTCAAGTGGAAGACTTTGCCCAAGATTCTGGAACTTCAGATACCGAAAATGAAGAGAAGCTGGCTCGTCGATCAGATCAGCTGCTATATCAGAACTTCCGGACTCGACCTCGACCAGATGAATCGGAATCGGAAGCTATGGGCCGGCTCGCCCGGAGGGTTAACCTATTCGGGCACTGCTTTTTAAAGCATACCCTACCAGCTCACCTAATGGCATTCCTCCAGATAAGGCATTTTTCGTTTACCTAGGGACAAAAAGTGATCTGTCTCTTAGGGCAGAAGTGGTTCCTTCCCTTGATCCTAGCCCCCGGGAACGTGGGGGAGTTTCTACTTTTCATTCATTATTGGGGCTTTAGCTTACCCAGCGAGATCTTTTGGACCTTCGCTCTTAAATGCCTTTACCCGGAAGATCTGAAAGGAAACGAAAGTTGGCTTGACTTTCCAGGAGAGAAAGGGCTTTGCCCAGACTCCGCACCTTTACCTAGAAGATCGGAAATTGAAATTAAAGTACCTGATGCACCTTCAGAGCTAGGTAAGGAAGATCTTTCATTCGATAAAATTGCATTCGATCGTTTTGCACCTTATATAGGGCCAAAATTGCCATTTCTTGATTTGTCTACTAGGCTGGAAATGTTTCCTTCCCATTCAACCTCAAGGGAATCTCATTGAAAGAGAATTCTCGCTCTCCACAACAGACCCGTAGAACATGAAAGGCATTGGTACTGGGGCACGTCCTCAAGGAAGAGTAGTCTGCCTCAAACTTCCGTAGTTCGTATCTTAGGAGGGCCCTAAATCCAAAAAGGAAGCTTAATGACCGGGTTTTTAAACCGATTAGGAGGATGTTCCAGAGAAAAAGCCCAGCCCGAGGACTAGGGGCTAAGGTATGAAATGCCTCGACTAGAAGGAGAGGAGCTAAAACGGGCAAGCTGCACTTCCTCTCTCATTCGTCATGAGCGAGTAGAGGTGCCGGAACTTAAAGGACTGGCTTAGTGCTTGCTGATGCCGACCGCGGATAAGTAGCTATAGTTGATGGAGCCTTCGCCCTCCCGAGCCCTTCGACCTCCTCTTCGGGAAGAATTCCCAGGAAACCGAAACAAAAAGAAGAGATTTCAATGAAAATACTTTTTACGTTTTCCTAGGGGCCAAAAGTGATGCTTTTGCCCTAAACTTCTATTTGTATCCAAGGGTAGAAGCGGCTTCTGCCCCGTCGACTCTTGGCTCTCGACTTGAAATTGAATTAAAGCTTTCTTTCCACGAAGGGGATTTCACTCTCAGCGAGTGAACCACTCCCGTCTGCAGTAGCAGAACCTGGGACCGACCTGTACTATGCCTAAATTCTTTTTCAAACCGATTACCTTGAGTAGGAACAGAGGACCTTGATAATCCACTTCTCTTAGTATTTTTAATGCATGATTTTTTCAGTTGGTCAAGAAGAGGATGCCGAAGACAGACGAGCAGTTGAATTGCTTTCAAGGAATCTGGTTCTGCTCCCCTTGTGGGATAAGGGTTAGCCCGTTCAGCCATTAAATTATCTGAACCGGGTTCCAAAGACCTTTTTCGGGCACAATCATAGCTAGGCCGGATTCAAGAAAGAGATGCTTTCTGCCGATCCTGTCGAAGAAGTTGTCAATGCTCCAAATCAGTTAAAGGTAGGTTGAGTAGGTTAAGCAAGAAGCCGGCCCAAGTACCCGAATCAAGGTATAAAATGACTCGAACTACTGTGAGAGGAATGCCATTTTGTAACAGCCGGTCCCTTTTACGGCAAGTCAGTAGGCTCAACCAACAGGAGATGAAGTGACGAGGGCTGGTGAGACCTGAAGCTATTCACTCCTTTTCTTTTCAACCAATAAAGATGATAGACACCACTTTTAACAGAAATGACTGATCTTTTTCACATGGATGGTGACTGCAATGAACAGCAAAACAGAAGCAGTTCTGCCACAAAGACTGAAGAGGAGCAGAATAGTACTTCCCCTGTAATATCGACCTCTTCTAGTTCACAATCCAGTCCTCCCAGCAGCAGATCAGTGAGTTCTTCAAGCCCACCATTAGATACTCCATCACCACCTCCAGTTCGACGCACCGAAAGAGTAAGCAAGCCACCTGACCGCTTTGGCAAATGGACATCTCATGTAGAATTAACTGATGAAGCATGTGATTTTGCTCTCTTTACATGTGAGCCACATACTTTTGATGAAGCTGCGAAAGAAGATGCTTGGAAGAAAGCAATGGATGATGAAATTGCTATGATTGAGAAGAACAAGACTGACTTGGCAGCTTGTAGATCTTCCAAAAGGAAAAGAAGTGATCGGTTTGAAGTGGGTGTACAAGACAAAGTACAATGAAGATGGAAGTATTCAGAAATTCAAAGCAAGATTAGTTGTCAAAGGGTATGCTCAACAACCCGGAGTTGATTTTAATGAAACTTTCGCTCGTATAGAAAGAATAAGAATAGGTCCAGTCCATGGGACAAATCAATAGGAAATGAAATTGGCTCGACCTTTGGGAGAGGAAAGCGAGCTAGGTAATAGGTCTTTTCAGGACCAAAAATGAAAATCTTTTATCAACTGATAGAGAAAGGGAAGCCCCTTTCAGAGGCAGCCTACTCGACAGACCTCTACTGCTTCAGTCCTGAATACTTCGACCGAGGGACACTGTTGATGGCTCACCTGGGCCTGGTTAAACGGATGCTTTTCCTTCATCTGGTCGAGCCAAGTTCCTCTGCCATGAATTATTCTAAACACATAGGGGCCTTTAGTCCCGAAGGTACGTAAAAATAGGATATTTCAAGATCCGGAATTTCAATTGAAGTTTTTCCTGTTTACCTTGGAGCGAATTGTTCTGTTCATTTCTTGATACGTCTACTAGGGTCTACTCGACCCCTTGACCCATAGCTGGGACTTCTGATTGAATAGGAAGGCTGACACCTTCTTCTCCAGAATCGGAAGAACTAGAAAGATCGGAAATGGCATTAGAAGTTTGTGCCCTAAAACCGGATCTAGGAAGTAGAGAAAGGGCACCCCACTTAGTAAGCTAATCCAACCGGTACAACCGGGCGTTCTAGAGCAAGTGGAGGTGACAGACCAGAAGGTTCATTCCTTAAGCCATTATCTCTTTCAGAGAACTGGGATGATGGAAAACGGATTCTAAAGAAGCAGTGACGGAAGACCTGGTCAGCCCTCTTTCCCAAAGAAAGTGAGTCGAGTTCAGAGAATTCGTCATCAGCGAGTGAAGGATCTACCTTAGGTTGGGGAGACGGTCTCAAGCCAAGTTTCCTCTCCTTTTCTTTTCTCCGAGCCGGCTGTTACCGAAAGTAGCATTTTAGGCTAGGGAATTCTGACCATTCCACCTCCATGGCTATAAGGCAAATAACCACTAAAGTCTTATTCTAGAAAGATAGGAGTCCCTACGACTGCAGATGCAGAAAAAGCATCGATGGAAAGATCTGAGATTGAACCAGCAGCACTTCCTGTTTACCAACTCCCTTAAAGTCCCTTTCGGGATCCAACAGAAGTTGTTCCGTCTCTAGGTAAGGCCCATTCTCGGCTTCCATGAGAGGTATGAAATGACTCGACCTGTAGGGCGAGGAGCGTCGGGCGCTTATCATTCTGCTTTTTAAACCAATTAGGTTAGGGGGATAGAATGGATAACTTGTTCCAGAAGAGGAAGAGGCAGAGGGTCTTCAAGAGAGAGACTCCTTACATCTGATATGATCGAGAGTTCCTAGAGATGGAATAGGAAGGGCTTTGCCCAAGACAAGAAGTACCTAATCCATACCTCAAAGGCGGAGAAGATCTTTCCTGCTTCAGTCCCGATCAACAAGACGAGGGCACACCAAGACATCCGTTAATGAGACCGGTAAGGCCAAGCAAGGCTTAAGCCCGCATTTATGGGTGCTTCTGGAAGCTTCGCTCCCTTAATTAAAAGTTCCTGCCGGACTCTTCTTCGAGGAGAGGTTAAGAAATGGCAGCCTTCTAAATAGAAAGAGGAACTGGCCCAACCTGTGGGAACAGTCAAAGTGGAAATTGTACGAGTATGCCTATATCTCTGTCTATGAGTCGAAGCAGTCGATGACTAATGTCTCTTTGAATCATCTCCTTTTTTTAATATCTCGAGTGCTATCGTATAATAAATAAGGGGACGGCTGCACTGCATTTAGCAGCGTTCTTTTCATTCAACTAGAAAAATCATAAGAGAAGAGAGCAATGCCCATCAACTCCCATGCCTTTCTGGCGAAAGACGCCAGCTTTAATTTAACAACAGATTTACGACAAGTCTTCCCCTTTATTTTGTGAATAGAATAGCTGGTACTTAAGTTTAGGAACGAGGGGGCGGAGGTGAGGTTAGAGAGCATTATATCAGCCTTGCTTGGTCTGTAGGGTGGGGGTATGCGGAGGTGAGGTCTGAGAGGATTATAGCTGTGTTGGCTGGGTAGAATCCTATCGTAATCGTATATAAAATAAAGTAGGTAGCCTTTCTTTCCTTTCACGCGAGTGCTCCTTCATTGCATTGAAATAAAAATACCTTAAAATACCTAGTAGGCTTGAGCTTTTACTTTGACTGCTTGACTTTCTTACTGATTTACTGCGCCTTAATAGAATGCCAATGAAGTAGGATGCGTAAGACATGTAATTGTAAGTCGAAGAAGAATAGAATAGGAGAACTGCGAGTACCGGCGGAAGGAAACAGACGAAGGAAGTGCCGAGGGAGTTCTGGTATTAAATCCGCTGTTCTATGAAAAAAAGGAAGGGTTAGTCTCACCAGCTCATCTTCTTTCTTCCTATACTAGTGCATACAAAGATATTGAAAGCTCATTTCCTTATAATAAGTAAGATCTCCTTCCCATACTCTAAAGAAGAGCCTTTATACACTCTTGAATTGTAAGGTAGTTTCTACTTACTTTTAAGTAGAGGCCTCATTTAGGAGCACTCTTTTAAAAAAAGTAGAAATATCATAAGATAAGAAAGGAATCGCGTCTACGAATAAAAAAGTTCCCACGGAGCACTAACTATAAATAAAATATCATAGTGCTTGATTTCATTCGTTCTCTTCTTCTTTTTTGGTATGCCGCTCCGCGAGCAAGGAGCGAGAAAAAAAGTGGTCTGTGGTGATGTTAGAATTTGCGCCTATTTGTATCTATTTAGTGATCAGTCTGCTAGTTTCTTTGATCCCACTCGGTGTTCCTTTTCCATTTTCTTCTAATACTTCGACTTATCCAGAAAAATTGTCGGCCTACGAATGTGGTTTCGATCCTTTCGGTGATGCCAGAAGTCGTTTCGATATACGATTTTATCTTGTTTCAATTTTATTTATTATCCTTGATCCGGAAGTAACCTTTTTCTTTCCTTGGGCAGTACCTCTCAACAAGATTGATCCGTTTGGATTTTGGTCCATGATGGCCTTTTTATTGATTTTAACGATAGGATTTCTCTATGAATGGAAAAGGGGTGCTTTGGATCGGGAGTAAGTACTAGTGATAGGGGAAAAAGAAAGATATGAAAAATATGTAGAGGAGGGAGGCATTTTCTTATTATTATTAAGTGCGCTTGCCGGAAGATTTTACTTTCTTGAACAGCGTCGAAAAGATCCTTCTTTCCGCCGAGACTTTGCAAGAGAAAAGAGGCTTACTGACATATATTAATATTAAAATCTCGTTTATAGACGTAGCTGACCGATGCCTCTCTCCTTTTAGGCGAGATGGAAACAACCTTTCACGCGGTCTTACTCGAGCGAATGCTTTGGCAGCCAATTGATGAAGGGAACTCGTAGCAGCTGGTAAACTCCATAAAAAGCCTATCTTCAATTCTAGGAAAAACTTTGTTTACACAGCCAGATGGAAATGAAAATGAGAGACCAAGGAATAGGGTTGTGTTATCCGCGCATGAGACGGGCGTGCTCACTCGAACACAGAATGCAATTTATTTAATATATGTCCCTTGTTTGAAGAATGAGTGGAAGCTGCGCTCCCTCTACCTGGTGGGCGGAGCAAGTGAGCGTATTTATTGCATAAATTAAGAAAGATGATGTTCATTTTTCCTTTTCCCAAAGATTCCGCTGGTGCTGGCATGAAGTGCTAAAACAGGTCCTGTCCTTCTTAGGGCAAAGCATGCAAGAGCAATAGCGTCAAATAGCGTAACCGAAGAATGGTTTAGCTTTAGCCAATGAGCGATTTAGCACCTCGAACATACTTCTTGAAAAGCAAGTGCTGCGCCTAGATCCTGATCGTGAGGAGGGTTTGCCCGTTCTTCCCTTTTTGCGAGCTTAGCGGCCTTTCCCCCCCGAAGATGAGGGAAAAGACAAAGCCAAAGTCGCTGTTTACCGGTGATTTGTGGCATAATTTTCCACTAAGAGATTGAAAGTGGCACTTTTCCACTCTCTCTGCTGGCTCGAGGATTTTCGTCATAAAGCTCAAATATTACACAAGTATTAGCTTAAGATACGAAGTTATCATTTTGCACGGATTTGCACTGATTTTCGAGGCAGAACACTTATAGGCAAAAGACAACGAAATTCGCGGGTTTCGTCAAAAAGTTCACACGCAATCCCATCGATTAAAAAGTTGCAACTTATTCGAAATATTTTGTGGTCTCTCCTAATTGATTGAAATGAGCATTTCTTTCGTGCCCAGCAAATGAAGTTCTTGCCGATCCAGAAGACTGGGTCGAGGAAAGAGATGTCGACGTTCCAGTCGAACCTGTCGAAGCAGTGTTTGTTGATGAGGTTGAAGATGGGAATGAAGCTATTCATGTTGATGGAGAGAAAGATCGTACCTATTTATTTTATATTTATATATAGGATAGCAATCCTTCCTTGTCTATGCCTATCGAATCGGTAAACTGATCCCACTCACCCGAAGGCGGGGAGGGAAGAACACAACCAAGCTCACTATACCGAGTTCCCGGAACAAAGGGAGCATCTCTTCCACCAGGTCCGCCGGGAGAATACGAGCAACAAAGATCTTCTTTTGGAGATGTCCCAGACAAGACAGAAAGACAGACCGATAAGTTGAGCGGGAGGTTTATGATGAAACAGAAGCTGATGCTGGTGTTGATGATCGAAAGGCGCACCACCTATCTAGATCGGATGGACACCCTATGCTAGGCTAGGATATGTATGCCAAAGTCAGGCCAATAACAGCACGTTTCCTGGATTTTTGGTGAAAGGTGAGCTACGAAGACAGAGAGCGGACAGAGAAGGATGCCTCAGTATGATCATATAAAGAAGCTAATTTCATGTTGGGCAACAAGATTCTAACAGTAGGATATGGAATCTTTTATATTTTATATAAAGTAAAAGTTACTAATATAGTAATAATTAAATAAAGATAAAGCTTTGAGGACAACAAAGAATTGCATATATAATAGAGACATGTTCATCGCAATAGATAGAGATTGAGCGCATATGCTTATGTTACAGAAATAAAAAATGAAATGCGCGCAGATGCCGATGCCTATACCTATAGGCAGCAAGCGAATGAAAGTCAGTCTACGAAGCACACGCCGTTGCACCTTACCGCAACTGATTAGATTACTCTTCCCCTAGGAAAGATGCTAGCTCTTTTATACGTGCTGGGTATTCCTACTTTATTGTGTCAAATCTTTTTTTTTTTCTTGCTATTTCCCCGTGTTTTAGGCTTGTTTTTCGATTTTAGCACATTTGACAGCTATTAGCGTAAGATATGAAGTCCCATTTTTGCACCGAAAAATAATGATATGTTCAAAAGATAACTTTAGAGCTAAAGTCATAAAAATTTACGGGGTTTTAGGAATTTTAAAAAATTCAATTTCATATTCATAAAATATTTTTTTAAAATGAGAATGAGAAAAGGAGCTTGTTGTTGACGAAAGGTTGTTAGCGAGCGAAAGCGCAATCTATATATGATGGGCAGCTATCCTATATGTCATTCTACTCATAATCATAAGTAGTAGACGGATCTTAAAGAGCTTTGTTTATGCCAGCCTATAATGATGTTCCAGTCTAGTCTTGACGAATTTCCTTTCTTAACTCGTGCACGCGCCCAGCGTCACATGCCTGCTTGCTCCCTGGGCCCCTTCTTCAACAGCTGGAACTGGGCTGAATAGCCTTAATTTTTAACTTTGAATAGAATCTTTACTTTAAAGGCGAGAACGGGGATGAATTTAGCGCCAAACGGAAAGTGTTAGCAAAACTGTCAGTTTTGTTCTTTTTGAGAAGAATTCTCGTTTTTATTTTTATTTTTTCCAATTCTAATGAAACCGCGGTAAAACCATCATTTGATGCCCGAAAACACCGGAAAGATTAAAAATTTTTTATTTGCGAAGTCGATTTACTAGGAAAATGGGTTGAATCCCCGAAAACACCGGCTGGAAGGAAAAAATGCACTTTTAAATCTAAATTTACGAAGGAAAACGACTTGAATGCCCAAAAAGACCGGCTGGAAGGAAAAGTTTCATCCAAAAGTGCATTTCAGTACTGAAAAGCAGGTTATGTCCAAAATCCTCGGCTTGGAGCAACTTTTCCATCAAAAAATCCAGGGACAGGTGCTAAAAAGCCCACCTTATCTAAGTAATTACCTTAGTAAGAAAGAAAACAGGAATGAGATCAAGGCAGAAAGAAGTAGGCAGACGAAAATTAATACTTAAAAGTCGAACTATAGAAAGTGCTCATAATCTCTTATGTTCTCCCCTCTCTATCCAGGATAAGACCCCGGGCTTCTCCCTGTCTTTATCGAGGAAGGCGTTCGTCCCACGGCCTGAGGCCTCTTTTCGAGGGAACAAGCGAAAGAATGAAGTGAGTGTGTTGGCATAAGATACGAAGCGAGCAATAGAGCGAAATGAGATAATATAAGAAATATCATGTTGGAGAGGAATTTCCTATTGTAATGTAGTAAGCCTGTTCATCTACTATTCTACTAGAATATATAAGATTAGAATAAAGGTATGCTTACTGATCATCTGCCACGTCTACTGTTACTGTGCCCTCATCTACCTCGGCGAATGCCCCCCTACTTTGCCCTTCTTTTGGGGTTGGCCCTCGAAGAGATGGATGCCAAGGGGGTCTTTCTATTACAGGCAGGCTATCCTGGAAGCTAAGCCTTTGTCATAATCATATCATCAGGCACGGAAAAGCCAACCCAGCAGGCACCGTTTCCTGAGCTCGCCAGAACACCTCTCGCTCCGTTCGCTACATACCCGTTGCGTATACTGAACTTGCCAACGTCCTACTCCATCTCTCGCTTCGTCCGGGTCAGCCTTTAAGGGATGTAGCACCCGTATTAAAGATGTTTAAGGTATGTTGTTTAAGGTATGTATGGTATGTATCCGTGTAACACAGTAACAAGGCCTAGGATAGATGCTCAGTAAATGCTCATAGGATCGAAGTTAACTTGTCTGCTTTCCATCAACAGGGGCAACTATCTAAATAGAGATATATTTACATTTTTTTCTGCTTTTTAAATTTATGTTTAAAAAAAAAAAATGTAAATATGAAGCACATATTTCATATGAAGGGAAGAGAAGCTCTCTTCCTGTGCCGCTAACACATATGTTCTTGAAGCCCCGCCGGAGAGGAGAGGCGCCTAGCCTGCCTAGCCTATAAATTCCTGGCAACTCTCTATAAGATTGGAAAGAAAGTGAGTCGGCTCCAGAAGGACTTTAGAGAAAGCTGTGTCCCAACCATCAATCAATTCGAATGAAGCTTGTTCCTTAATGACTTCTTTGGTCCCCACAACCACATTCTTAAGAGAAGCAGGAGTGCCCTACGAAAGAAGCTTGGCTCCTATCCTAAGATGTCTTCTTCTTGCCCGCGCCTCGTTCGTAAGAGCATGCGCGGTCCATTTTCTTGTCTTGTCTTTATAGTTATAGGCCCGGCCAGTGGAAAGAGAGTAGCCGGCAGTGGTAAGGTAGTACTGGTTTCTCAGGTTATGGTATGGGACCCACCACACTCCTTGCTTTCTTTCTACTTCGCGAGAATCGTCTTCAATTCTTTGTGCTTTATCTTATAGAAGAAGAATGCTTATTCTGACAAGACAAAGAAGCTCAAGAAAGAACGTCAGTCAGATAAGGCGGTTTAGTTCATCTCAATTAGACTGATCTTATATATGTATATGTCATTCATTCATTAAACTTTCCATTCTAAGGTTCAGTGTAAAGTCAGCGCTTAGTCGCTGTCACCCCCACAGGAGACCTTGACCTCGGAGCCTATCCTACTCCTACATCTGTTTCTGTTTATGGAAAGCTCGAGGATAGACCCTTCTCGGGGTCATACCATTACGGGACCAGTTCCCCAGCTTTTTCTTGTACCTAATTCTATGAATTAAAGGGAGGTGCCCCCTCATGCTCCGGCATCTAATCCCTCGCGCGCCAACCGCGATGAGTCCTCGCACGCGGATCTTAGAGCAAGGAGCTTGACTTCCCCTGTTCACGCTCTCATACGAAACAAGCGCATCGGCTGTTTATTTTTACATAAATCTTGAGAACAAGTCCCCTTGAGGGTGCTACCACGAGACATGGTTTTCGCACAGCTTCTTTCCTTATGAAAGCAGGGACCCATAATTAATTCTATTAAAGGAGGTCAACCCGATCAACAAGTCTTAGTCATTATGCGAGCTCCTTCGCTAACAGCTCTTTCCCTCTCCCTTTGTTACAACGGTTTCGTCCCTATATGCCCTCAAGCAAGTAGGAAGCTTACCCCATCCTATTATATTAATGTACCCCTCTACGCGATATTCTAAATCTACTTTTCTAGAAGTAAGTGCTCCATCCGTCAGGTGGAGAAAGGGAAGGTTCTACCGATCCTGCTAACAATTTACGTGTTGGGAGATCTTACACGTTATCATCGGTCAGGAGACTCACCAGCCGCTAATTCCTCTGCTTAATATGACTTAAAAACTAGTGCGTGCAAGCTAGTGTATGCAAGCGATGCTTCATACCAAGACGCCTTTGAGAAAGCGGGAAATGCTCCTGTGGTCGAGTACGCGGCCTAGCATTAGAGTTAGGAATTTCGTAGCAAATCTGCCGTCAAGCCAGCCGTTTAACAGGTGGAGCAAAGGAAGCTCTCACTGATCCAGCTATCCGACCGAGGGTGGTCATTCCAGTCAGGTTGTACCCTCTTTAACAAAGTACAATCGTTCTCAGAGGCCCTTTATTTTAATTTTAATAAAAAGCTTGATTTAATACCGCCGTAATGGTGGGACCAAAAAGGATCCCCGTTATCCTCTTCTGGTTATATGTATGCTTAATAAGAAAGCAAAGTCTTCGAGATCTACCGTGGAAGAGGCTAGTACTCTCTCAGCGGATATGCATTCCACTCGTTCCCTGTTCAAATTGAAGTGTGAGCTTACCATAAACATAAATTGAGGGTCTGTCTGATCCTTCTGACTGAGCCTTCTTATTTTATTATTATTATTTTTTTTTTTATTAAAGCTGTGCAATCAAAGTTTTTAGTTAAAACTTTTAAGAAACCCCGTCTTTTTGGCAGTAAATGCTATTTTAGCACATTTTTTAACTATTAACGTAAGATACGAAGTCCCATTTTTTTTTATTCTCTTTTCGGAGTCATGAAATGCGCTTTTTAAGAATCAAAATGACAGGTTCAAAAGATAACTTTAGAGTGGAATCCATTGTTTTCCCACCGGTAAAACTAAATTAAAAAAAATGAAATTTCAGAAAAAAAAATAAATAAATTTTTTAATTTAAAATTTAAATAAAGTAAAAAAGAATCGTAATTGGCTCAGAAATATCATCCTGTCATTTGAGTCTAGTCTTTACTGAGATTAGTCCCGTCGCGCTAACATGCTCTCTTTCCCTTGTCTCGTTTCAATAATCGAGTGGAAAAGCAGTTTCATCTCGGCTAGGATCAAAGGAAGCCGGCCCCTAAACTCTAAGACAAGAGAAGCGGTGCCACCCCTCTGCAGCCCAATCTTAAATCCAAGCATTTTTTACGAAGCGAGCACATCTGGAAGACCTTGTCCCCTGTCCAAGGGTTGGGTCAAAAGACTTTCCTGGGTTCTCAAACAAAACTAAAGGGTCGCGATCCCACGAGGGTGAGCTAATGTTTTATTTGAATTTGAACAAAACAAAAGTTCTCTTTTTTCGCCTTCGAAGGTAAAGAAAGATGAGTTCCCCTCTTCTTAAAGGAAAGACGCTAATTTGGCATCTGTTCGAAGCGACTCTGCCTTCAAACGCCTCTGCTCTAAATTCCCTGGCTTGGGTGCCCCTTTTTTTTTAATTTAAAAAAAGAAGCAAGTCATTTCAAGAAATCATCGGTTGAGTGGTAACCCTGGAGCCCAAGCCCAGGCCCAATATACATCGTCCGGCGAAAGTAGTACGCATTGCTTCATTGTCACGAGAAGGATGCGAAAGCAGGTGAGCTGGGCTCTCCCTTGAAACAGGATCTCAGCTTCTTCTCGCCCCAGAGTCACTAGCTGCCTTAAGCCCGTAAGCTACTTCCTTTAGTTGAAACCAGCTGTTGCGGGCGTTTCATTAATGCATAATGAATAGGCCAGAGCCGGTGATGGTGATGGCCTTTTTGATTTCATTTTTTTTCCGCGATTGCATCAATAAAACAAGTGGCGATAAGAACGAGGGAAGGAGCTAACTTAAAACATAAGAGCTCGCATTTTAGTATTAGTAGAAAACAAGTAGGTTCATCGTTCTTAAAAAAATTTTATCTTACTTTCTTGTCGTTATTATGATTCCCTTGCTCCGGGACTGGGGCTTGACTAAACTCAGTCTCAGGAAGAGCCGCTAGAAAAGAGAAGGACTTTAGATGTCTATAGGTTGAAGGTGTGGACATGTTCAAGTAGGGCTTGGAACAGTACTTCAAATATCTAGTCCTCTTACCCTGTCTAAGAGTTCTTAAAGTTCTAATTCTCATACCAGTTCTCACGCATTCTTTGTCAATTTTAATTTCCTATTAAGATAAGGTTTCCCATCTCTCAAGTTCGAAGTCTTTGCTGCTGTTAAAGGATTTTTTCCTTCCGCCGGCACTGAGCCCTTGCTCGCCGTTCTATTTACTAAGGCGGACTGTAGGCTTAGTGCCGCCAGCAAGCTTCATGCTTTCCCGAGGAGGTGGTTCAATCCCTCGAGTTTAGGCATGTTGGTGGTGAACCAGGATTGATAGAGTTGCTGAGTTGAATAGACCCAAGGGCATAATTTATTCCTATGACCTTAGCTAGGACCATTCGCGTCTATCCTTTTCAGTTCGTGTAATATCCCCGCAGAAGGAGGGCGGGATTCGTATCTGTCTGTCTGTTCTTTCCGTGTAGTGGTCTAATCCTCTCCAATTTCGTAAGGAAGTATGAAAAGTAGGCCCCTAGCCTTTATCTTATTCTTCGTCTAAGGGCGCTTTTGCCTTTGAGTTCAATCCTATCAGCCCTTCCAGCAGTCTCTGTTCGTCTAGTCTTTCTATTGTTGTCAATCTTGGAAGTCGTGTAAGCCAACCATTGGTCCATTCCGAAAGCAGTTCAATCCGTAGAGGATAATTGTCTTCTAGAAGAATGAGCTTCACTTTCTTTAGGACTTTTCCTTCTAATTGCATATCGGAGAATGGCCTTCTAGGGTCATTTTTTTAGTAGAGCGAGGGAATCGTTTTCCGGGTCTGGAACCATCTCCCTAGCCTTTAGTCTGGGGCGCCTTGCCCTTCTTTCCTTTATTTGTTGGCTCACCCGAAGCAAGGAATTTTTTTTCTTCTTTCCCACTGTAGTAGGACTTCCTTTCTTTCTCTCAGTTAATTCCGTACGTATCCTATTATATTTCCAAAAACTAGCTGTCAATGCATTCCTACGAGTCTGCATTTCTTTCTTCCATCAGTTGATGAAGTGTCTCATTAGTTATGGTTCACGAGCTTTTTTTTATTATCTTTCTTGTCCTTACTTATGAAAGTAAGTCAATTGGCATTGCCTGCAGATTGCTCAAAGCACGTAACCTAAGAAATGCGCCTATTCTCCTAAATCAAGACAAAAGGGATTCTACGGCTCAAAGGACTTTTTAGCCCTAAAGGACCCTCGGGCTTGACAAGTTCAGCAAAACCGTAGAGAAAGCGGACTACACCTAGCTTAACCTATCCGATTAAAAAAGAGCTTGGATTGCTGCCTTCGTTCTCGCTCAAGCTAAAGCTCAGTCTGCTAGCTTAAGTCGCAAGTCAAGTAGTAGAGATCCAGTGACAGACAGAAAAGAGAGTTAGACTAGAATGCAAGAATGAATCTCAAAAAGGTCTGCTCCCGCAGTCAGGATTGCTACTTTTTAGGTTTCCAATATCCAATCCAATAAAAGGTATACGTCAAAATATTCTTTTGTTTACGACTATACTCTTATGTATTCTACTCGTATCGTAGTATGAGACTCTCTCGGAAGTAGTTGAAGATCTAAATCTTAAATCCCTTGGCTAAAAAAAGATTGGGCTACTCGTTAGCAAGGAACGTCTCTTTCGGGAACCTAGCCCGATGAATTCAATAGCTACGTCTCGACCAGACCTCTCCTTATCAGTCGAGTCACTTTGTACCTCGCCTAAAAAGTGAAATGCCAATATGATTAGGGCCTAGGTTCGCGGTCTTAAAGAAAGAAAAGAAGGCAAGAAAGAAGCTTTCCAGAGCAAATCCCTGAGAGAGGGAGTTCGGCTTCTGGCCCTCCTCGGAAGAAGCTCTTCCCATTCACTATGTTAAGAAAATGGGCTTCCTTCCTACTTCGTTTTACCGAAAAGGCTTCTTTCATGACTCGGTAAAGGGGCTCGCAGATCGAACTGAGAAGTCTTCTTTTGCTTCCTCATCAAGTCAGGCTGAAGGGTCAAAAGTGAAAATTTATGATAAAAATTTCTCTTATTATTTCCTCGGCCTAGCTCTAATTGCAATCTAAGTCTAGTTCCGGAGACTGGCTTGGGAGCACGCCTACCCGCCTCTACGTGCGGGCCCTCGTCTCTTTTCTTTCATTCTATTGCAACTCGAGTCGGAACAGATAAGAAAAAGACTACCTTGATTCTCTTATGATATTCTTTGTTGTCATATAAAGGAGGAGGATGTTGACAGCTCGACTAGAAGTATAGGTTAAGTAATAGCTCGACCAAAAAGAGAGGTAAGATAATGCTAGACTATACAGTATAGGTTATGTAATAGCTTCATATATAGTATATATAGTCATAGTAGGGAGAGGGAGTAGAAAGCTGGTATTTCATTCGTAAACTTCTGGTATTGCACTTCAAAAAGACTAGCTCTTGACCCAGCTCCTATAAGTCGAGATCTTGAAGAACTAGATCCATCATCTATAAAGAAGCCCCTTCTAGAACAGACTGAGCGAGTAAAGACCGTCGTCTTCTGGTACTTGTTGAGCTATTCGCTTCATCGGGATAGGTTCCGGCCCCATAGGCTATTGAAGAGAGGTCGGGAAATGAACTCCACTTTCCCCGGGAGATAGGAATGACTGTCTACAACGGCAGAGGCATATGAGACGGGTGAGCCTTAGTCTCGGACTTCAAGAAAAGAACTAGAATTGCACTTCAAAAGTCGTAAGAGAAGGGAATGCAGATTCTTTTTATTGATAGCATTGGTACTCTTTAAAGCTCAACCTCTTTTTTATCGATTGGAAAGATCATGAAAGTGAGTAGTCACGGACCCAGGGCAGGTAGTGTCTTAATTTCGATCTGCAGTCGAAAGCGAGCAGATGCGGGGTCTGCGATACCAAGGGGTGAGGAGAATTGCCTACACCCGAGCAAGCTTCATTTTTTGATATATGTTGATTTGATGTCAAGGGAACGTCAGAACTACCTGAAACTGCCAGCATAAATAGGAAAGAATGCCGACTCGGTGCTTCCTTTTGGTGGAGGTTTGCCCATTTTATAGGAAATGCCGCACAAGGAAACCAAGTCACTTATTTTCTCTTATTTTAGGCGCCTTTTGAAGTGATGGAATTCTAGGAAAAAGAAGTAAGTCGACTCCGTTTTTAGCGCTAAATCATAGGTTGAGGCCCTAGCTCCAACAGAAAAGATTTCACAATTCAATTTCAGATCTTGCAATCTCTTATGCTTTCGGAGGAGAAGTCTTCAATCAATCCCAATTGGCCGGCAGTCTTAATTTTATGTCTTAAGGAGCGAGCCAGCTCTAGCTTTTCCTTTCTCTGCCTGTCCCTCTTATATTAGGGCGAGCATTCTCATACATCTTCCTTTAGAGCAAGGGCTGCTCTACCAGCTAATCCAGCGCCAACAGAAGGGAAAGTAGACCCGCCTTGAACCTAGACCTCGGGGGCGGAGCTGGCATTTGGATTCATTTGACTACAATTTTATGCCGGGAAAGGAGCCCTTAAAGAATCTCTTTCTCTGTCGGGTACCTTATACCCGCCCTAGATTAAGAGAGATTCCCATATCTGGTCGAAAGATTTCATGGCTATAGGTCGAAATGACTCGAACAGAAGGAGAGCTTCTAAGACAGAAAAACAACGAAAACAGGACAAACTCGAGACAAAACCAGCGTAAAGCGTGTCCAAGTATTGTAGTAGTATGTGATCGATGCGTAGCATTGGTTGTCCAGTCTTTCATTCCTCATTGATGGATGAACCAGTTCGAAGTGTATCGTATATAGGGTAGCACGCCAATTCCATCTTGGACTGCTCGCTGGCTGTCTTTAGTCGAACAACCTACCTGTCTACTCGCCTTTCCGGCTTAAGGCTGTTTCCTTTTTCTTTTATGAGGTCAAGGCAGAAGTCATTGGGCGCTATATTCTATATATAGTGGTAATCAAAAATGACTACAGGTTCGACTCCTGTCTTCATAGCATGAAAAACCTAAAACACAAAAAAACAATCGTTTCCTCGCTTTCTCTCGAAAAAAGCGGGACCTGGTCCAGTTCTATGGTTCGTCGATTTGGTTCTTTTAGTGGGACTATCGTTTATTTCGGAATTGCTGGTTTGTCTATTTGTAGTTCTGGAAATGCTTGTATTGATAGTGGAAAGGATATTTCGGAAAATGCTTTGTTAATTCCTTTTTTAAAAAAATTTTAAAAAAGTATCCTTGAGCCTGTCAATGTATTCTGTGATCGTCTTGTTCTTTTTTCTTACATCACCCTTCCGGTCTACCTCCTTAGGTTTATATACGCTTATGTCATATTTTTTATATTACTAAGAAGTGGAGTTGAGCTTAACTATCTCTTTATGGACGAGTTGTCAAAAGCGGTAGCTCCGTATTTGCATTCTTCGGGGGGAATGCCCGGTGGGTCTGCTACTCCACCTGGACCTATGGGGGAGACTTTTCTTATTCCTTTGGAGGCAGAAACCCAAGAAGGAGGAACTCCGGCTCCCAATGCTGCTCCGGGGCAAGCACCCAACGCTGGCACCGGCCAAAGGGAGGAAGGGCCGCCGTTTGAAGTTTATCCCTACGCCGATGACCAAGTTATTGGAGGCGATAGTGTTAACAGTATAAAGAGGCGCCTTCTCGAGAGTAAAGGCATGTTCCCCAGTAGCCAAGACATTGACGAATGTCATATTGACGCGCAGGATCGGATGGAGGTGAAGTCAGAGATCATAAAATATATGTGCCCACGCGACCCAGGGGGTGATTGGGCGGGAAGTGGAGCGCGAGCTCTTGACAACCCCCGATCAACTACGGGAGAAGACTCCCTTGATAATCTCATCCGGATCCGTGAGGATCTGCGTGAGACGGGACCCCTGTCAGACTCATTCTCCAACCTCCGGGATAAAGTCCGGAGGCTCCCTTAAAGCCCTTGGTACTTGTCTGATCAATCACACTGGTAGCTTCAATAGTTCACTTAATTTTTTTTCGATCAAAATAAACAAAGCTCTGCGGCTGCGAAGGCCTGCGTGAGCAAGAAATAAACAAAGCTTTTTTTTATGACAAATCTGATTCGATGGCTCTTCTCTACTAATCACAAGGATATAGGGACTCTCTATTTCATCTTCGGCGCCATTGCAGGAGTGATGGGCGCATGCTTTTCAGTACTGATTCGTATGGAATTAGCACGCCCCGGCGATCAAATTCTTGGTGGAAATCATCAACTTTATAATGTTTTAATAACGGCTCACGCTTTTTAATGATCTTTTTTATGGTTATGCCTGCGATGATAGGTGGATTTGGTAATTGGTTTGTTCCGATTCTGATAGGTGCACCTGACATGGCATTTCCACGATTAAATAATATTTCATTCTGGTTGTTGCCCCCAAGTCTCTTGCTCCTATTAAGCTCAGCCTTAGTAGAAGTGGGTAGCGGGACTGGGTGGACGGTCTATCCGCCCTTAAGTGGTATTACCAGCCATTCTGGAGGAGCAGTTGATTTAGCCATTTTTAGTCTTCATCTCTCTGGTGTTTCATCCATTTTAGGTTCTATCAATTTTATAACAACTATCTTCAACATGCGTGGACCTGGAATGACTATGCATAGATTACCCTTATTTGTGTGGTCCGTTCTAGGAACAGCATTCCTACTTTTATTATCACTTCCGGTACTGGCGGGGGCAATTACCATGTTATTAACCGATCGAAACTTTAATACAACCTTTTTTGATCCCGCTGGGGGAGGAGACCCCATATTATATCAGCATCTTTTTTGGGTTTTCGGTCATCCAGAGGTATATATTCTCATTCTGCCTGGATTCGGTATCATAAGTCATATCGTTTCTACTTTTTCTGGAAAACCGGTCTTCGGGTATCTAGGCATGGTTTATGCCATGATCAGTATAGGTGTTCTTGGATTTCTTGTTTGGGCTCATCATATGTTTACTGTGGGCTTAGACGTTGATACCCGCGCTTACTTCACCGCAGCTACCATGATCATAGCGGTCCCCACTGGAATTAAAATCTTTAGTTGGATCGCTACCATGTGGGGGGGTTCGATACAATACAAAACACCCATGTTATTTGCTGTAGGGTTCATCTTTTTGTTCACCGTGGGAGGACTCACTGGAATAGTCCTGGCAAATTCTGGGCTAGACATTGCTCTACATGACACTTATTATGTGGTTGCACATTTCCATTATGTACTTTCTATGGGAGCCGTTTTTGCTTTATTTGCAGGATTTTACTATTGGGTGGGAAAAATCTTTGGTCGAACATACCCTGAAACTTTAGGTCAAATCCATTTTTGGATCACTTTTTTCGGGGGTAATCTTACCTTCTTCCCGATGCATTTTTTAGGGCTTTCGGGTATGCCACGTCGCATTCCAGATTATCCAGATGCTTACGCAGGCTGGAATGCCCTTAGCAGTTTTGGCTCTTATATCTCCGTAGGTGGGATTTGTTGTTTCTTCGTGATCGTAACAATCACTTTAAGCAGTGGAAAGAACAAAAGATGTGCTCCAAGTCCTTGGGCTGTTGAAGAGAATTCACCCACACTGGAATGGATGGTACAAAGTCCTCCAGCTTTTCACACTTTTGGAGAACTTCCAGCTATTAAGGAGACGAAAAGCAAAAGTCAAAGTAAAAGTTTTCTTAAAGACTCATTTTATTTGCTTTCAGCCTTCTTACTGGCTTTTCAATTAGCAAAAAAAATCTCAGAACCTTATTTAATAAAGATACCCTTTTTTGATTCCTTCGTTTTTACTTTCATTGTCTTTTTAACAAGCCTTGGTATATTTAGGAGACGAAAAGCAACTAAAATGAGTATTTAAGAAAACCAATTACCAATAAAATGAAAGAGACGAAGGAGACGAAAAGCAACTAAGAACCTAACATCTTATTTTTCTTAAAATTTAATAAGGAAAATGAAGTAGCATTTTTTGAAGTCAGGCTTTGTCACTATTAAAATGTTTGGTAATTGCTTTGTTCCTCTACTTCGTCAGTATGGAGTCTCCTTACTCCTCTTTTCCGCTCTACTTGCCATACTATATTATATATATATATTATATGGCATTTTTTCTTTTGGGGGGTTTGGAGCCTTTCAAATTCCCGTTGAGAGGGCGGCATTCTCTCTCTTATCCAAAAGCCTTTCTAGGGTGTTTGGATTAGAAGGATTGAGTGCCTTCCTTCTTTTGATGGGCCTTCATGCCATCTGTGAAAGCCCCTTTCACATGATGGGGCCATCGGGGTCTTCCGGCCGAGACGGGTTGGTGGCACGAGTCTTGGAGGATATCTTTGGACCGGACTCGCCCAGAAGAAGGGGAGTTAGTGTCAAGGAACCGCCGGGACCTTCCCCTTCTTCTGGGGATCCTTCTTTCATTCCTAGGAATGAAGAAGAAAATCACGATAGGCGCGGAGACAGGAAAGCAGACAAAATGCTTCGTCTCCGCTCTAAGGTGATGAAGGCAAAAAGCCTTATAAATATAAATTAAATATAATAAAAATAAAGAAGGCCCAGGCGGAGGTGGCGGACCCCCCGGCCGACGAGGAATACGCACAAAAAAAAGTGTTCCGCCGCAAAAGAAGCACGGGAAAGGTCTGATAGCCTTTATCGTGACTATCTTCGCGATGTCGACTATTGTGAGTACTTAAGGACTCATTTCGAGTCCTTAAGATCTAAAATTGAGGCCTTAAGGCGCCGGCGTCTCATGGAAAGTCTCTTTGTTTGGTAGGGAAGAGGACGATCCGTAGGATACGTTGGTTGCAGTTCCTTCGGGTCAGGGGTGGGCCGGCCATAGGTTCGAATCCTGCCACCTTTCTTGTGGATCATCCTGTGGTTATCGGATGATGGGAATAACAAAGCAGACATTTTTAAATGAGCACGAAATGTCAATATATGAATTGTTTCATTATTCGTTATTTCCGGGTCTTTTCATTGCATTCACTTACAACAAGAAACAACCACCAGCGTTTGGTGCAGCACCCGCATTTTGGTGTATTCTTTTTTCTTTCTTTGGTCTTTTGTTCTGTCATATTTCTAATAACTTATCCAATTACAACGTATTAACCGCTAATGCACCTTTATTTTATCAAATCTCAGGGACATGGTCTAATCATGAAGGTAGTATTTTATTATGGTGTCGGATCCCAAGTTTTTATGGATTCCTTCTTTGTTACCGGGGTCGATCCCAAAGCCATAATGTCTCAAAACGAGGAGGCCATAGAGAAAGTCTTCTTTTTTCCTTTGTCTTAAACTTCGTGAAGAACTCCATTCTATCTCTTCCTCGTTACGAACAAAAAAGTAGAGTTCTTCACGAACCCCAGTTGTACACTCTCTTCGTTCTACGAACTCTTGTTGATTCTGAACTTTGTTCGCGAAGGAAGCGGACTTTTGACGGGCCAGCTCTTTTTTACGCGCCGCTTTACCCTGAAAGGAAAATGAGCTTTGCTCTTCTGGCCGCGAGGCGCTCTCGTGGTTCGCGAGAAGGAAAAAGGACTCATCCTTTGTTGCATCTGGCACGAGATGATAAAGAGAGAGCTTCGTCTATCGATGAACAGCGGATTGACGGAGCTCTTGGCATTGCTTTGTTTTTCTTTCCTTTCTTATCAGCGAGTTCCGATCCTTTTGTTCGAAATTTATTTGTTCGTACCGAACCGCTTGCAGAATCAAATCCTGTTCCACAAGATCCTATATCAGCAATACACCCCCCTTGTATTTATGCCGGAGACGTCGCCAGTGCTATGGGCTTTGGCTTATGTAGATCAAAAATGATGAATGGGATTGTGGCACTCTACTCGCCGCCAATGCGGAAGGATGCCGCCGAAAAGAATGGACCGCTACTTTGCTCTGCTGGATGCGTCGGATCCCGTATAACAAGCGAGCTCTTTACCCTTAAATTCAAACATGTGGGCACCAAATGCTATCCTGCTTTATTGTTGCGTAGCAAAAGAAGCCTGCTCATGCTGCTTCGGCGGCGCTTTTTCGCCTTCTCTTGGCTCTGGACAAGAGCGCTAGTGGACACGGGGGGGAAGCGGGCGAAGCCTTTCTTTCGTAATGGAAAGAAAGAGACCACTACTTTGCCTCTTTGTTGGACCGCCGGCGCGAACACAGTGGTCTCTGACCAGGACCAGGAAGCTATTAGAATTTGGATCTTGACATGTCGGTGCTTTTTAACCGTAGGCATCTTGCCAGGAAGTTGGTGGGCTCATCATGAATTAGGTCGGGGTGGCTGGTGGTTTCGGGATCCCGTAGAAAATGCTTCTTTTATGCCTCGGGTATTAGCCACAGCTCGTCTTCATTCAGTCATTTTACCCCTTCTTCATTCTTGGACTTTGCTTCTTAATATTGTGACTTTTCTATGCTGTGTCTTAGGAACCTTTTCAATACGGTCCGGATTGCTAGCTCCCGTTCATAGTTTTGCTACAGATGATACACGAGGAATCTTTTTATGGCGGTTTTTCCTTCTAATGACCGGCATATCTATGATTCTTTTCTCTCAGATGAAGCAGCAGGCATCGGTCCGTAGAACCTATAAAAAAGAGATGGTTGTAGCGCGAAGTACTCTTGTGCACTTACGTCACTTGGCTCGCGCGCAACCTCGCCCCCTTATGTTATGGAAGAATTGAGCTTATTGCTGGGCTGCTTATTCAGAGCCAACAATTGGCTGCCAGATTTCGTCCCGCAACTAGAAGAAGATCACTTCGGGATCACTGTGGCGTGACTGAATGTAGAGCAGTCCGCTCTTACAGCCTTTGATCAGTAGATTATTTAGAACTTTGGAAGATGGTCAAGGTAGCTTACTTCCAAGCCACTGCACTAGATGCGCATGTAGTCTACGTAGTCGGCCCTGAATTATTCTGTTATATATTATAATATTCGAATGAATGGAGAATTACGTCGCCCTTTGATCTACAGAATAAGGCCTACGAGCTCTCTGTTTTATGGCAGAGATCTCTCCACACCAAGGAACCGAATCACACTGGATCGAAGCCCTCCCTTTCCTTCCAATTAGTGAGATTCTATCTCCTACTTGGAAAATTGTGGTCGACCCCGACTACATGGGAACAGATTCTTCTTTCTCGGAATCGATACTTTTTTTAATTTCCACTGACGAGCTTTCTCGCGAGCTCTTTCTTCTCGGGAACATCGAGAAATGGAGCAGACAACAAAAAGAAGAATAAACCTATAAAAAAGATGTTCCCAGGTAGTCGGCATTCTAGAAACGAAGCTTCCCAGCCGCTTGCCCCCTTGTGTGGAAATGCTCTTTTCATGATCTCCAGCTCTTTCCCACCAGTTCGTTCTCCACTAGGCGAACCCGCCGGGTTAACTCAACGTAAAGAAAGCTCATTAGGTACAAACAAAGGGAGTACTTACTAATAGCGAAAGGCTAACATCTCTCCGCCCTTCTTAATAGAATAGTAGCGAACAACTGGTAACTTCGTGCTGTAAGACGACAGGTTGTTAATGAAAGGCAATGTACTAAGAAAGCGCAACTCTATTAGCCTTTATATGATATGGAAAAAGCTGGAATAAGAAGAATCATCCTAAAATTATTCGTATCTAAAAAGTATCCTCCTCTCTTTGGTCCATTACCTTTCCAATAAGTCTTGGACCAAAGCTTTATCACCGCGCCCGCTTCTAGTAGCTAGTAGGTATTCCCGGATCGGATAAGGCTTCGATAAAGAAGTGAATCAGTCCGAAATGCTATGGATAGATAGTTTTAGCCAATATCGATCCGATCGGGAATGAGAGTACCTGACCTCTTGCCTATTCAGCAGTATTTTTTATATATACCGCCGCACTCTTTATAGTCGCGGCTGTTGTCATGGAAAAAAATGGATTTTCTGTCAAAGAATCATGCTTAACACAGCCTATAGCGTAAAGGCATTCGAACCGCGTCTAAACTAAATTAAGGGTAAGGCCTGTATTATCTCTTCTGTAGATACGCTATCCTTTCTGGCTATGGTATGGGGGAAAGGAAGTGAGATCTACTACAGATTTATTTTATATTAGATGAGTGATCGTACTATGATCGTTCGGAAGACATGGCCCAACGCGCTACACACAAGAATGAATTGTTATGCGATCGGTAAACTCTTTCTGCAGGCAGCCTATCAAATCGGATCACGTTTTTTTTAATATTTCGTTCTGTCATGTACATGTATTCGGTCTGAAATTGGAATGTTCCTGCTCGTTGCCCGGAGCGGAGAGAGAATGGGCACGACTCCCCTCTCCCCGTTCTACCGTCCAAAGCGGGCCGGCCGTTCTAAGTTCCTGGGTTGGGTCGGATAGGAGGGGGGCAGCGAACCTCCTGCCAAGAGGCAAAGGTTGCTTGCTAACTCTCAGCCACTTGTTAGAAGAGAAGGAAGTGCAGCTTGATTGTCGGAAGGAAAATCTAAAATAAGGTTGTTTACACCTCGACTTACAGGAGAGGAAGCAAGGGCTGTTCGATTTTATTTCCTCCTTTGGTAAGGATTGGCTTTAAGTGATAGGGGATGTGATTGGAATTCGTCTTTTCTTTGTATCATCGAGACACCCGAAGGGCCGGCCATATGTACCTCGGGAGACTCGGCCCATTCAAATCAAAATAGAACGAGCACCTACGACTAAGAAGAATATAATGTCGACCACAGGGTAAGATGATCTTCTAATACGAGGGCGAGTGACTGGTAAAGTCATTAAACTTAGTTATTTTTATCAACATGGCTGCAAGTGGACTAAGTTTATGTGTTTAAACTGACTACGACCAAAGTCGTGGCTACTTCAATCAAAAAAGAGCGATCCACCCCAACGCCAATAAGCAGGCCTAGCTCTTCCCTCCGATGATACCTGCGCTATCACCTAGACCCCCTTTCTTGTGCCAGTAGTTTACTGGCTTCTTCTCTTTAATGGCCGTTATTGAATACCCGTATGTAATTGTAGTTACATGATAATACGGGACATAAGAGTCTTTAATTGTTTTCTGGGTAAGTATACTACTTGCTACGCGAATTCGAGCTTTGCTTTGTTCAAGCTAGCGCCCGATTTAACTCGTAAAGGATAAATAGAATTGGACTTCTTTCATTTTACCGGTAATTATGAAAGGATTTTAATCCTATATGACTGACCAGGAATATTTTACTCAATTGTAAATCATTTGGGATGAGTTGGAAAAGATGAACAATTATCCACCCATAACCAAAATGACTACTGAGGTCAAAGCCTACCTGGAGGCTGTGAACAAGCAGGCTGAGGAGAGAATGCTTTTCCAGTTCCTGAATGGTCTTGACAGGGAATATGGAGCACTAAGTAGTAAGATCTTACTCATGAGTCCCCTGCCATCTGTGGACACAGCAGTGTCAATAATGTTACAAGAAGAGACACAAGCCCTCAATGGGACAAAGACTCAAGAGATGACAGCTCTCATGGGTAAGGGGGAGCATGAAAAACAGAGAGGGTAGAAAAATGTAGGCATTGTGGAAGGAAAAACCATAAAGATGAGAATTGTTGGGAGGTTCTTGGATATCCATCAGGGCATCCTGAAGACAAACTCCAATAATCCTCCAAGAAGCTCAGGAAACTACAAACCCCAAAGGACTTACCAAGGGAATTAAAAATTCCAAGGCTAAAATAAAATATAAATATAAAAGGGTATCAGGGAAAGACCAACAAGCAGTACAACAACTGTTATGGCAGGAATGAAGAGAACAGCAGCTAATGTCAAGACTGATTATAACCTATCAAGTGCCATAGGGGCTGCAACAGCTGGAAAACCTCCGGAGACTTGTTCCAAGCAGCAGCAACAAGAATGCCAAACCTAGAGGAGCCTCTGATCATATGGATGAGGAATTGGAATGCAACTTTGCAGGTATGATTGATTGCAATAATGCACACACATATGTCTAAAAATGTGTGGATTATTTACTCAGGAGCCTCTGATCATATGACAGCTCATATTGAAACTCTTTACAATGTCAGGCCTGTCTCTAATAGGCCAAAGATCTGAAACCAAATGGAGAAGTTGTTCATGTTACTCACAAGGTTGTTTACACCCTTGGAGATGGCCTGAGATTGACAAATGTCTTCTATGTTCCTAAACTCAAACCGCCCCCTGGCAGCCCATATTAGTCAAGTCAGAAACTTGCTAAAGACAATGATTGTTTTGTGACTTTCTATGAGAAAGCCAGCTAAAGCTTCGATAGGACGAGGAAAAAGATACTATTCTGATGTTTGAAAGTTCTCTCTTTCCTCAAAACTTCCTCTCAAAGCAACCTCACAGATCCCACTCAATCTTTTACACCAATGTATTGTACTATCTCGACCGGGTCATCATAAGAAAATAAGAAAAGACTTCTAAATCTTTCCGAAGTGAAAGAAGGAGGGAAAGCGCGCTACAACTAACATAACAACAGCCAGCTGAAAAACGTTAGCTAGCTAGGCTAGCGCGCAATGGCTTTCTCTGATAGGGGCTCGCTTCTTCAAGCTCTGCCCAACCTATACAAGGTTCTCCTCGCTTTATCTCAGCCACTAGTGGCTTATGTAGTGGTCGGCATTCTTACGTGCTCTTCCTTGTCCCCCTACTTAACTTAAGAATCCAAAGGTTAACTTTGGATGTTGTCGTGACCGCTTAAGCTTGGTTTATTTTGTCAGAAAATAAAAAGTAGGTTTCGAAAGTTCATTGATTAGTACACCTTCGGTGCTGGTAAGGTCGGGACCGTGGTCGTCCGTCTCCGGTTTGCCGGCCGATAAGATCTCTGAGATTGACCAGCCAGCTGGGTTGCTTTGGTTATTCTTTTCTATTGAAAAGGACTCAGCTGTCTGCGCGAGTCACCTTCTTCTAGGCTCCGCTGGACGACACGGCATTCTCGTTTAAGTATAGGCCGGCGGCCGTACTTGTGATGGTTCCCAAGGATCCAATATGACCACTTAAGTCTACGTTGCCACGATATTGTTCTATGGAAGCGGGCGGGCTCTTATTCGGCCCGGTTTTTTGGTGTCGTAGGGGAGGGATTGCCCTTTCTAACGCATATTCAGTCGTACCGGCATGGCCCCACTGATTTATTTTCGATCGGAGCATCAGGCAGCGCAACCCGGTTCTACTTGACTAAGCCCCATGCTCGTTTAAGGGGGGGAGTTTTACCAAACTACCTTTTTAATAACAAGGAAGAAACCCTCGACCCGACATTCATTAGTTTCGAATGAAGAGTGCCCTGCCCCAGCAAGCACCTACTCCTATCAAAATGAAAAGCGTGACTTTACTAAACAAGCAAGAAAAGCCCTTTCTATCTTATTAAAGGAGTATCTGACGATACCCTGCAATCAAAGTAAAATAGCTTCGAGCCTCTATATACTATAGTAAGGGGACTTTTCAATAAGGTTCGCGCTAGGCGCTCACGTTTTTGGCTTTCCTAAAATCGAGAATTTTAAAGTTGGTAAAGACCCACCCCCTGTTTCAGTCAGAATGAGTCCCCGGGACCCCGGGACATTGGCTTCCGCCAACAGTGAACTATTAAGGATCGCATCCCGCGCATATTCTACATTATAGCCTGCAACTAATTCAGCTTCCGCTTCTGGGAGATCAAACGGAGCTCGATTAGTTTCTGCTAAACAAGAAATAAAGAACATAACCAATACAGGGAACAAGGGAATACCGGACCATATCTGCTTTTGCGCCATGACAATCTCACTCGAATTACGAGGACCTACACATATTAGTACAGTATACCGGGGTCCCCGGCCAGAACCACACGTGCAAGTTTCCCTGCATGTGGCTCGTCCGTGCTTTCCGAGACGCTGCCTGTGACTCAGCATGGGATAAGACTGCACACTTTCGTGTTCAGAGCATTGTCCGAGTGAGTAGGCAGCGCCTACCAAACAAAACTCTCTTGAAGAGGCTGCGCTGGTTCCTTTTCGGCTAAAGCGCCTTATTTAGATGTTTTTTAGCAGGAAAGTCTAGGTTGGCTCCCAGCTCCATCTCGGCCGGCATCCTGCTCTCGAAGGGGTGGAGTCCTAAAGCGAACTACTCATTGCTGTCTTGTTCCAACCCAAGGCGCGTCTCGTCGCGTGAAGAGCATTGTTTTGAGGGAAGGAAAGCGTGGTTGACAAAGCAATCATCGGAGGCGACAGGAGTGCTTTCATCAAATGATGCATGTGGGCTGAGCCATTCCCAGCCCAATTCGGCTGGTCGAGAAGAGATTCACATAGAGACTACTGCTATCCGGGAATCTCTTTTTATGTTAGCTAGCGGGGGCGGGCTTTCCTATGGTAGTCCCGCTGCGGCCTCTGACCGTGCGTCCTGTTTCATCTTGATTTGGCTATACTTGTATGTAGCCAGTCATGTTAGCTCCACATGATAGTTTAGCCTTTAGAAAAAGTCTAATCACTCATCAGTCAGCTCGGCCCCTTTCCTATTCCGCTTTGCCGCCTATTAAGATAATAGGTGTCCCGTTCAAGCAGCCCACCTTTATTCATCTATACCAGCTGCCACGCACGATCCAATAGGAACGATTTCAGCGCCCCTCTCTAGATAAGAAGCAGAATGCGCTATCACCTACAGCCCTTTCCTCTGCCGGGGACTTCCACGAAATTAAAACGGGCGGCATCGTCGTATGCTCGACATTTGTTGCCCTGGTTTTTCCCGGAGTACTCCTATGGCCGATCTGTCACCCAACCTACTTAAAGAACCTAAAGGCTTGGCCCTGTGCCGTTTGGAGAATGACCTCTTATGGCACGCACGGCTTAGTCAGTTATTCTCGCAATTCAGATAAGAATCGCCACTTTTCTGAAAGCATGGTTCTTGCCTCCCTCCTTGGAGCTCGTCCATTCGTTGGGTGATCCCTTGCTCTCACGTTCGTGTGTTTGCTCGTCGTTTAGGCCGGTGAGTGAGATTTCTGCTCATTGCAGTCACCTCCGGGGTTCTTCGCACCTGGATAGTACCAGGACCCTTGTGCCCCGGCCTTTGATCAGATAAAGCTGCCCGCTCGAAGCTCGCCCTATTATGATATGACCCAAAACAAAAAATGAGCCTTGCGACGAGACGCGGACATTCTCCATGCTGCGGTTCCCTCCGGTCCGTTCCCGGGTTGGGTTAGGGGAACATCCGAGCGATTGCCTTCGCGGATCAAAACGCGCTCACAAGGCGCACAATAAGAATAAGACCAATAGAGACTTCATAAGGGACCATTTGAGCTGCAGATCGTAATGCTCCTAGAAAGGCATATTTCGAATATAGAGGAGTGAAAGTTCCCATAAATCAACGAGTTGATCATATCCTTCTATGAACCGTACGAGCACGTCCTCTGTCACCCCCACCGCGCTTACGGCTCTATACCCCAACCCAACTTGCTCTGGCCCCAGGTCCTACCCTGTCGCTTACTCTCCTTTTATGTTACTTATATGCGAGCTATAAATAGCCTCTCCCTTTATGTTACTTATATGCGAGATGTAAACAACCTCGGTAAGCGGACCGTAAGAGCATGGGGGACGGTATCCGCTTTTTACTGATAGAAAGCATCTATCTTTTATCCCTCCTGACCAAACCCGAAAAAAAATTAAGTGAACTATTGAAGCTACCAGTGTGATTGATCAGACAAGTACCAAGGGCTTCCGGTAGACTTCTTTCATTTCCTAATTTTCTTACGACAAGTCCTAGCATTAGTATGAGTTCGTTGACCGCGTAAGGGCAATCCATCTTGATGACGAATTCCACGATAACAATAAATATAAATCAATCGTTCGATGTCTGCTCGTTCTCCCCTCTTCAATTCCCAATGAACAACATGATCTTGACCTATCATTTGTTCAATTTGGTCGATCTGATATTTAGTTAACTCTTTTATCTTAATGTTATCACTGAGACCTAATCGATAACAAACCTGAATGGCTTTTTTAGGTCCAATTCCATCAATTTTGGTTGAGGCAATTTTTACTTGTTTATCGTCAACTAATCTAGCTCCTGAAATATATGACATTCTGGATCCTTCCTTTTTTTCATTCTTTGACTGCTCTGCTCTCCCCCAACAAAAAGGAGAGCCTTGGAAAGCGTCCCGGTGTCCTCTGAACTTACTTTTTTTTTTATTGAGGTTTTGCCCCAAAAAGATCATTAAAAAAAAAGAATTCCATGGGAATGAGATTTGATCATTGTTTTTTTATATTTAGTATAGTAAAAGTAATAAGATCTAACCCAGTATATCTTTCTTACTTCCCAGGTCCTTGCCTACAGATCTGCTCGAACAAAAGTATATCGAAAAGGCGATTTTCTTGAGACTTTAACTGATCGATTTTTTTTTTTATTGGCATTTTCCCATTTTTTGACATAGTTAAGCCGCTTCAATAGTACTTCCCGTCGAATTTCACGGGTAGTTGGGTCCGTTTCAGTTCTTAAATTTTCTGAATCTACTTGAATTTGATTCAGAAAATTTTTTAAGATTCCGCTCTTGGGCGGAGGCCGAACCCCTTAAACTCGCGTAGAGGGTGTCTATTAGGGTATCGGAAGTAGCTTCTAAACTGATATTTGCTACAAAGCTAGGCTGCCGGTATTGGTGTGATGGTCCGGCTTGGCCTGCCACCGCATTGAGGGACGTACCCTCGCTTTCGCTCTCCGAAAAGGGTTCAAGTAAAACCCCTATGTCGAAAGAGTTTTCTTTACTTTCAGCCTGTAAGGTCCTCTTGAAGTGCTCTACACCAAATATGTCCGCAAATTCACTGCAGAACAGAAGGGTGAAACATGTCAACAAGGGTAATTGTTAACACACAAAGACTTGTGAGAGACGATCTCTTACAATCACATAATATGCGCGTAACATAATTAAATGTAACAACCATCATAACAAACAAGATTTAATATTGTACATGCAAGATTTGCTACTAAACCAAGATACTTATTTTGTTGCAGTCATGGGAGAACTTGTATCCCCATTTTATTTTCCAAACCATGGTCGGCCATATGCAATGCCATGTAGGAGTCGAAGGTCCATAGACCTCTTTTTCGATGTATCCTCTACTGTGATCTTCCACAGGAAGATTTTTTATTACTAAATTTGTGGGTTTGTCCAATTATCCTTCTCCGAAAACTTTTTATTTATATAATATAAATATTATATAAAAAAAGGTTTTTTATTTCTTCTTTTTCTCTTTCTTTTAATTTTTAAAAATTTAATTCTAAAGTAATGAGATTTGATCAGATCGAAGAATTGCGTATTGTATTAAAGGTTTTTGGTCTCTCTCAGAGAGGAACTGCAATCACTAGAGAGCGAAGTGGATGGTAATGGGCGGTCCCCCCTAGACCTAATTCCTATTACTTTGGCGGGATTATTTGTAACTGCATATTTACAATACAGACGTGGTGATCAGTTGGACCTTTGATTAATTAATCAATCTTTTTTTTATTGACCCCCTGTGGATTAGATAAAGGAGGAGGTAAAATTTTTATTACTGTTCAAGTTAGTTAAGTCATTTCAGTCTAATTCGACCTAACAAGAAGGAAATCACGCTCTGTAGGATTTGAACCTACGACATTGGGTTTTGGAGACCCACATTCTACCGAACTGAACTAAGAGCGCTTTTCTTATCACAATAGATAAGACTGTAAAGAAAAGGATTCTTTTTGTAACCCAATACTACACCCTGCATACATATACTATCATATATAGTATCATAAAAATAACAAACATATTTTCTATGTCCCAATTGAATCGATCTCAATGGGTCCCCCCGTACTGCCCAGAGGAAAAGAATAGGTAGGGATGACAGGATTGGAACCCGTGACATTCTTTATCCTTTACAAAGGCGCTACCAAGCTGCGCTACATCCTTTTCAATTAGTCTACAGTGTCATTGTAGAGACCCCTTTCCCTGTTTTCCAGATCGTTTTTTTTCTCTATCGAGATTCCATTTTTCTTGCCATTTTTTTTTCTTTATATAATTAAATTTAAATATAAAGAAAAGATCCCAAACAAGGAAGGGGTGAACCAACCTAAGAATTAAATACAAGAGCCCAGGCCCAAACACATCCGGAGATGCATTCCGAAAAGAAGTACCGTGCTTTGACCGTATAGCCTTTTTTACTTTACGGGGAAAACGAAACCACTCTCCCTGTCCAAACGCCTTTCTTATTATAAAGACAACTCCTTAATTTCAATCCTGACATAGCATCTCTCATTCCCGTTACTTCTTCGCCTGCATCTGAGACTCCTTCTGCAGCCCCTCTTCCTACTTATAATGATTATGCGAGCCTGTAAACCCCTAATTATGACTGTTCCTAAACCCTGTAACCCAGGGGAGTACCCCCCAGCATTTCATTTAGGAGACTCGTTTCAATCCAAGATTTCAACCAACCCTCAAGCAAAGCAGACTCTCTCTATCCTAGGGCGCGTGACATTTCTTTTGAATTTGAACAAGGGAACTCATTCTTATAAACATTCTGCCTTAACAGTATTAAGTAAATGACTTATATAATATTATGTCAAAAGCAGAGTTTGGTGCGAAGTCAGGGGAGAAAGTTACTCCCAAACCTCATTTTAGGAGGTACATTACACTAGCCATTACCTTGGACAAGAGATTGGTTGCGCTAGCCGTCGTTTGTTTCGATCGCTATGCCCGGTACTATCACTATCTAAGGGTACGCCCCAGCCACAGGCCACTGGAAAGGTCATTCTAGCTTCCCCTCTTCCAAAAAGACAGGTAACCCGCACAACTAAAACCTCCTCTGCCCGGCTTTTAATCACATCCTTCAATCACATACGTTCGCGGCAACACAACAACGGGTTGAAACACCTCATTCCCAGGTAAAGGATAAAGGAACACATGTTCTCCTTCAAGAATCCGACTGCCAGGAATCTTCTTCCCGTGTTTACGGGGACATTGACCCGAAGCTCTACTCATAATCAAGCTGTGCGCTTCTGTTCTCTTTATTTGCCTGCGCCGAATTAATTTCTTTCTTGTAGGCCGCCAGCAACGGCAACAGCATAGGCAGTATTGAGTTTAGTTCCAATAGAAGACTGAAATGGAGACCTCTGACTAAGGGAAGGAATTGACCCGCCTATTCCGCTCCTAAACATAAGGGAGAACAGGCCCAGCTTTAATAAGATAGCAAGTTAAGGACTTAAAGATTATTCCGTGTTAGGAAGGGCCGCCAGCCCTATCAACTGCAACTGCAACTGCAACAGCATAGGCAACGGATGGAGCATTCGGAGAGGTTTCAGTTCACATTCATTCGACTGAACTTAGCTTCTATAGAATGATGGGAAAATATGTAAAGTAGTTGGCCTAAGGAAGATGAAGCAGGTTTCCTCTAACTTAAATATTAAATTTAAATTCGAGCTCTTCCAGACCTCTCCTTTTTTGTTACTTATATGCGAGCTATAAATAACCTTCGCTCGCTCGCTCAGTCGCAAATTCCGATTTCGGGAGACAAGTTCACTTGCTTGCGGTCAGAGGACAGGGAAGAAGAAGCCCAGTCAGTAGCCAACCCAGCTCGTCAACTCGCGTTTTAAAATGGCATTTCTGTCGTGCCAGTGCATTTGAAACCATCATCTTTGAACCCAAGTACCTCCTTTCGAGCCCGGGCGTACACTCGCCCTTTCTTATAAGGCCTTATTTTAAAGACAAAAGCTACTTTTCACTCGTCCCATCGAACAGATGTCAAAGACCAGGACCGTCGGAGGGGATCCGAGAGGTTTCTTTTCCACAGCAACCGCAACTCCCACTGTTTAGCCCGCTCCATATGTGCTTCGTTCTGATCAGAGGGCGGGGAAGATTAAGCCCGAGTGCCGTCTTTCTGGGGGAGTCGTTTCGTGCATAACAAGAAAGGGGAAGCTCTATACTCTCGCTTCCTCTCTTTAACAGTCGCAACAGCCAACTCGCTACGAAGACTGAACTCGCTCCAGTAAACTTAATATCTTTCGCCAAAAGCCAATGCCGAGTGCCTCCTCTCTTTCCACAACACCGGATTCATCAAAGCCAGCGCATTTTAACCCAAGCAAGCCAAGCCCGTGTGCTTCGCGTCTTGACGAGATACGAGATTACCTTTCTATTGCTATTACCGATCCAAGATAAAAGGGACGAGGGAGTTTCCGCCCGAGTCGGCTATTTAGGTACATTCCGTGGCTTAAGGACGGGAATGCTATCCCCACCTATTAGATCAGGATTCTCCCTTTATAGGTGCTACGTAAATGGCCTTCTTTTGAAAGAAGTCTTATGACTTAATCTTCATTCCCCAAGTAAAATAGGAAATTAAATAGGTTATGCAAGCACTCGCGTAAACATAGGGGATGTTACCGAAGTTAGTCGCATTAAGGAAAGAAGAAGGGGAAAGTCAAGCTTTATTCGTGGTGGGTGGTGGAAAGAAAGTCGATGGGGCAGTCCCTGAAGCGTGGGTTCATGACCTGAAAAGATATGTTCCCTTGGATGAAATGTGCTTTGATACGAAAATCGTAAGCAAAATGAAGATTTTGAAAGCCCGTTTCACTAGTGAAATCGCTGTTGCAACCAAAAACGCGGCTTTTTGCAAGATTTTCTTTGTCTTTTGCCTCACCCGAGCCTGGTTAAGCATAGGAAGACGGGGGCATTCGCCGACGAACAAGTCGTCTTTCCAGAGCAGGGTACAGAACGGGGTGCAGAACGGGGCTTTTGTAAAAAGAAGCATTGGCCAGTTCCAGAATTCGCATTAGAACTTGAATCCTTTGCTGGGTATGGCTGGTGATTCAGTCTAAAGCTCAGAAGAGAAGGCGGGCAAGGGAATTGACAGGGTGAAGTCTACTCCGTCGGGAAAGACACTCCCCAGCGTCTTGTTGAATGAAAGGTGGCGAGACTAGAGCAGGAAAGGTGACCAAACGCGTCAGGTGTTAACGGAGCGAGGGGCCAGAGGTGAAGAAATATAAAGAAGTCATTCAGTGCATGACCAGAAGACTACAGGTTGAGGGGAAAGTAAAGGCGCATATTCCAGGCTATCCTATCTAGCTAGAGATAGGGGGTACCTCTTCCATCACCAGCATCTGCTAAAGCTTCTGCTTCTGAAAGTTCATATGTTTCAGCGTAGCATGTCCCTTGGTGTCCTGGTTCCAAAAAGTAGCTAGCTGTATAAAGGAGTTCGACTTTCCCAAGGGCTGTCCGCCCGCCAAACCTCCCTTGGCTGGATTAAGACATCCCCGCCTATAAAGGGGGTGAATCCTTCTCCTATAGGTGCTTAGGAACGCCATATCCGGGAAGTTTCCTTCCTTACGTCAGCACACTCACTACATGCTTCCACAAAAGGCAGCATGCATATCATGATGAGCCTCCCCGCACCATCAAAAGTGAATAGCCATTTGCGGGTTCTTTGGACGCGTAAGCCCTTATGATGACCACTTTTATCTTGATATCCCTGTCTTAGCATGTGACTTACAATCGTATCGTGCATAAAAGGAGATTAATGCGCGCATTGGTAATAAAGCTCCTGATATGCGACCAGTCTATCCAATCTTGGGCAAAGGAAGGGCATACTCAAACTCATTCTACGGTTTACTGTAATCTCAGAGTGCACGGGTTGAGCACGGATAAGCTCTTTTGGTGGATCGCTTGTCGTGATTGGGCCGATGCGCGGATGCATGATATGATATAAAGGATGGCTAAGCAAGGACTGGGTGCACCCATTGATTGGATCGTTTGTCAGGAAAGGCGCTTGACGAATAAGATAGGACGGACGAGCAGGCTAGCGAGCCAGCTGTTTCTTTTGATAAAAGCCACACTCGAGAAGTCTGCTTGTTAAGAGAAATCCTCGAATGACCAAAAAGACAGGGAAACTTCACAACTATACCCCTTGTTAAAAAAGAGGCTGCCCTCCCTGATTATGGAGCGAGGTCGAGGCTGCCACTCGGCAGCTTGTGAAAAAAGTCAATGAAACCGGCGATTTTGGTGGTCAAGTGATTTATGCACATTTTAAAATTAATTCCGTAAGATACGAAGTCCCATTCCGAGGTTTAAGGATTGGGATTCCACTGTATAGAAAGAAGATTACTATTCTACTAATCTCTCAGACAGGTGGGCACATGCACGAATGTTATGCTCCGATCAGAAAACATAAAAGAAAGAAGGGTCCTGCGGTCTGCCCGAAACGATGGCACCTTATAAGAAAAGTTACGATCGAAACGACTTTCCTCTCCTTATTAGTCGAGCTCTTCTAGAACGTCGACTACGCTTGTTCGATATTGACATCGAGATTTTTTCCTATAATTGATATAATATCGGTAGATTCTATGAAAGCATAGATTTCATGCCTCTGGTTTGATGGTTGAATTTGCTCACCGGTAAACAAAGCCCTTCGAGGATTACCTCTCTTCTCCTTAAAAGAAAATAAAAGTCAAATGCCACAACTCTGGCTTTCCCTTTTAAAAGCGAGCCTGTTCTTAAGTAACATGTTTTGACATCAAACGCCGCATTCGAAAAGAAACCAAGGAAGACTTATGACTTTATTAAAACAGGGAATCATTCTAATTAAAGTAAACTCCCTCGTAACACATGTCCCAAATAAAACCTTCAAAGGGGCTTCTTAAAGTTATTAAAATTATAATATTATTATTCTTAAACCGGCTCACTAACATCTAACTCTTGAAGGTGGAAGCGTATCCCTATATTGGGTTAAAAATCCCTTCATATGCTAAGGCCAGTTCATTCTTATTTCACAGGACGAGTACGAGCAGGGTTGGGTTGATCACATGCATAGAGGAGCGTACCTTTCTTTTTAAAGATTCGATTAATTTAATAAGAGTGGGTGGGATCGCAGAAGAGCTTCAGCATTCATTCAAATTCAAAGAAGGGGGTGAAAGATAAGGCGAAAACAAACCATGGGGAAGCTTCATAGGAGGGATAGTCTTGCTGATCATTCTCTGGCTAGCTACTGGCCTTTACGAGACTGTTTGCCATCTGCTCATCCTGTACTTAGGCACTGTAATTCCCCTGCTTGGGTAAGCGACGAGGTATAACTCTAGTCTAGCATAAACCTCCTATTCTATTGTCTATTCTCCTACTCTACTGTCTATTGCTATTGCGCGGGTTAACCGCTTGCATGTCTCTAATTAATGGGAGCAGCAGCAGAAGAATGAGTCTCAGGAGAAGGAGCAGCAGAAGGAATCTCAGTAGGCAGGAGCTGATTTACTTGTTTTCCTGGGTTAAGGAGCAGTACTTGTTACTTGTTGGCTTATAATTAAAAGTAGTTGGGTTTGTTCCGTTCCCTTTTAAAAGAAAAAAGGTAACACAAAAAACCATTGGGCTCAAAACAAAAGGTCATGGAGCGAGCGAAATGCCCTTCTTATTATATTATATTATTATAAAGGCGAGCAGGAATATTTATATTGTTTAGTTCCTCAGCTCCTAAAACTAGAGGCATGGGTTGGTTTGTAAGTGGGCTTGAGAAAAGGCTGATTGACTATCTGAAGTTCCCAGCCTTAAGGTAATGCCAATTCACTTACTCTAAAGAGTAAGGCTTAACTACTATCGCTGGAAGGCCAGCCGACCCTCAATTGAATCACACATTTGTTAAGTTAAAGGGAAGAGCGTCCCAACCCCGACTTTCCACTTGGTGGTTGCAATTCCAGGTGAAAAATAAAGTCCATTACCAATATTCATTGCCTCTAGTTCCGACTTAAGAGTTAGACTAGGCGATATATTCTTTCTTGCGCAAAGCCTTTCTCATGAAGAACGTGGTTAAGTACTGGGGTTGCCCTCGCGTCCCTTCTATTAAGAATTAATTATTCTATGATATGAAAAGAAAAGAAAAGAAGGAATGATAAATCACGAATGAAGAAAGAATAAGAATATGAACTTGTAATAACCCCTTATTTATAATTTATAGAATTTTATAAGAGAAAGGAAAAGTAGCGAGTGAAGCGATGCGACTTCAGCGACAAATGCTGAAGGAGCTGAGTAAAGTAAAACCGAGCGAAGCGCGATGGGAGTCTTTCTTGGCTTTGAGCTCTTACTTGGCTTAAAGTTGGGCGTTCGAGATCAGATCTACAGGAGTAGGTTCCAGCCGATCACCGAGCAGTGTCCGGTCTGAGAGGTCTTTACCAACTAGGACATACTAGATATTTAGTCCTTTTCGCCTATGTCAGGTTCGAGTAGCTAAAGCGGACACCCCAACCTTTTACTTTGACTTTCAGCTTCCTCTCCCTGCGACTGAAGCCGCTGAAGAACGGACGGGATGTTTGGGAGCGAGTGTACGTAAGGAAGCGAGCATGGAGCTGAGGAAGTGAAGCTTACTCGACTGTAAGGAAACGACCGAAGAGGGAGTAGATGTTAGGGAATTTAATCGCGAGGTGAGCTGCCAGATTAAGGGGAGCAAGCCCCGATTAAAGTTAAGGGGCCACCCCTTATAAATGAGAAACTCTATACAAAACAATTAGACAAGAAAAGCCATCTTGGACACCCAATCTTCGGAGGGATCAATCTTCTGGAGGTGCTCTTTCTTAGGATCTTGACGGCGCTGCTGTTACTGTGGATCGGAACCGCGGAACTGGAACCTCATGATAAAGGATGTGTGCTTTCGTTGACTCTGACTTGGTCTGTTATTTGTCGTAGGTGAGAAAGTGACCTGACCGTGTTGGTGTACCCAGAGAAGAGCCTGTGGGACCTCTCTTTCTTAGCTCTATTCGGGAAGGTAGCAATTCTGCTTGTCCCTCCGTCCTATAATCTTGTCTTTGATGATTGAGCGAGCGACCGAAGAGCGGCCAATACAATAAGCTGGGAATTAAAAGCAGCGTATCGACGAATGCAAGAAATGCTCGCTTTAACGATAAATTTTTAAAACTTGCAACTTCTTCTTTTCTTACACTAATAAGGTGTCTTACATAACCAAGCAAATCCGGTATCCCTATCCGAAAGGAAAAATAATAAATTTATGGCTTGAAGCTCTGTCGGCTACCCGGAAAGATGACTCACTGAGTGCACACTTAGATATCTTTTATCTTTTGAACAAATGCTAAGTTTCTTATCTTTTATATGGGTAAAAAGCCAGCCCATAGCTTACTCGACCAACGGAAGACGTGTAAACAACCTCTGCTCTCGCTGCCAAAGCCAAAGCTCCCGGGGGCTCTCTCTACTTGTCAACAGAAACGGGAAGAGCATCAATTTATGTTTCACCCCTTAACTCTCACTAATTTTTTCCTTTTCGTTCTAGCGGAACTCCTTCTTTTAGTTTCTTTGATCCCACTTGTTATTGTTCATGTTGCGGGTCTGGGCTGGATTGACCACTCCTTTGCCTACTAAGACTCATGACTGCGCGCGATAACTTATTCTATTGGCTAAATGTTATATTTTATATGATGATATTCACTTACATGTCTCATTGAGGATATGATCTTTCTTCCAATTGCTCTACCTCTACTCAACTGGAACTACTGCATCTCTGTCTCTTTCTTTGAGAAATGCTTCCTTTGGTCCAGTCCTAGCCTCCTAAAAGGCCCTTTTGGTTATTTATAGCTCGACTGAGGTACGAAGGAGAGGGGCGAGACTGACAAGAAGAGGATCGGAATGAATAAGTTTGCGTAGTTCCCTGATCGGAGAAAGGCGGAACACTTTACTATATCTTATTGTGGCGCGAAGCCCTTGAATCGCACACGCTCTCGCATATATCCTGAGCATAACGTCTAACTCGCACACCCGAAAGCCACACTGCACTTATCTTCTTTTGCTTGTCCACACTGCGCTTACTTTTTTACGATGTTGTTGATGATCCTCTTTGTTATGATGATGAAACTAAACCACTAAAGAGAACCCTTTTGGACAGACATTAGCAATGAAGTTCAGCCATGGGTTAAGCAAGTGCACTTAGGCAAGTGCGGGTATGGGATGACCAGTGGCAGGATCGCTGACTGACTACGCAAGCTATCTCACTTCTTTTTATATTTCGTATCATTACATTATTCTATCATAACTCTCATTAAGTCTTTCATTTATCTGATCAATTAAGGACCTTTCTTAGGCTGCTTCTTTTCTATTGATATATGATAAGCACTTGCTTGCCATATATCAATAGAAAGACGCATATTAAGTCTAAAGGTTGATAAAAGTAAGACACATTCTCCTGCTAAAAGGTTACGACTCCTCCGAGCATAGGTGCTCACTCAGCGGCTTCAATAAGGCAGTGGTATCCCCACCTATAAAAGTAAAAGGGGGCACCCTTCTCTTATAGGAGCCTCGAACCGCCATATCAAAGAAGTTTCATTCCCTCCGCTCGCTCCATGCGCCCAGCCAATCTATCCGATCAAGCTAGCCGACAGGCGCTCAACCCATTCTGCAAAGAAAGGACAGTCCTTCCAACGGCTAAGCCCTTCCAATCTTCTTCGAATGCGTCCTCAAACCAACCGCTGCCAAGCCAAAGTAAGGGCCGGCAGTGGGAAGAATACAACGCGAGTAAAATCAAGGATCATAAGAGGCTCGACTCTTAAGGTCTTTCCTTGGCTTTCGACAAGCCATTTCCGGGACCTTGAAACAGGTGCACTTGCTTGCGCAGGAAGCCAAACCAGCTCCCACCAAGACTTATACTGAGAGGACTTCAAACGCTACTTTTCTTTCAGCGGCGGGCTCACTACATGGGCCCCTTTCATCGGCTCGCCAACAAACTAGTTCCTCTACTTGTTTCGTCCCGTTCTTCTTTTAAGGCATGCTTTCATGAATAAATAAAATCATAGAGCGTATTAAAGATGTTTCGGGTATCCTCCCCTTTCTTGGGGGCGAGCAGGGCATCTTTTACGAAAATATCCATTCCACGGCAAAATGGCATTTGATACCGGCTAGGACTTTCTCACAGCTTTCCTCGCCGTAACCACAATCGTACGCAGCTGCCCTTTCTGACTAAGGAAAGTTGGATTCGATGCCTCTGCAGTGTCCGCACCTTCCAACATGGTTTTAACAAGTCGAGCGTAAGCCTATTCGAAGAGACGAGTTCGCTTGCAATAAATACGCAATCCGCTCGCTATGCCCATGGTTGCGTTGCCATAGATTCGCTCACTTGCTCCGCCCACCAGGTAGAGGGAGCGCAGCTTCCACTCATTCTTCAAACAAGGGACATATATTAAATCAATTGCATTCTGTGTTCGAGTGAGCACGCCCGTCTCATGCGCGGATAACACAACCCTATTCCTTGGTCTCTCATTTTCATTTCCATCTGGCTGTGTAAACAAAGTTTTTCCTAGAATTGAAGATAGGCTTTTTATGGAGGTTACCAGCTGCTACGAGTTCCCTTCATCAATTGGCTGCCAAAGCATTCGCTCGAGTAAGACCGCGTGAAAGGTTGTTTCCATCTCGCCTAAAAGGAGAGAGGCATCGGTCAGCTACGTCTATAAACGAGATTTTAATATTAATATATGTCAGTAAGCCTCTTTTCTCTTGCAAAGTCTCGGCGGAAAGAAGGATCTTTTCGACGCTGTTCAAGAAAGTAAAATCTTCCGGCAAGCGCACTTAATAATAATAAGAAAATGCCTCCCTCCTCTACATATTTTTCATATCTTTCTTTTTCTCCTATCACTAGTACTTACTCCCGATCCAAAGCACCCCTTTTCCATTCATAGAGAAATCCTATCGTTAAAATCAATAAAAAGGCCATCATGGACCAAACTCCAAACGGATCAATCTTGTTGAGAGGTACTGCCCAAGGAAAGAAAAAGGTTACTTCCGGATCAAGGATAATAAATAAAATTGAAACAAGATAAAATCGTATATCGAAACGACTTCTGGCATCACCGAAAGGATCGAAAACACATTCGTAGGCCGACAATTTTTCTGGATAAGTCGAAGTATTAGAAGAAAATGGAAAAGGAACACCGAGTGGGATCAAAGAAACTAGCAGACTGATCACTAAATAGATACAAATAGGCGCAAATTCTAACATCACCACAGACCACTTTTCTTCTCGCTCCTTGCTCGCGGAGCGGCATACCAAAAAAGAAGAAGAGAACGAATGAAATCAAGCACTATGATATTTTATTTATAGTTCGTGCTCCGTGGGAACTTTTTTATTCGTAGACGCGATTCCTTTCTTATCTTATGATATTTCTACTTTTTTTAAAAGAGTGCTCCTAAATGAGGCCTCTACTTAAAAGTAAGTAGAAACTACCTTACAATTCAAGAGTGTATAAAGGCTCTTCTTTAGAGTATGGGAAGGAGATCTTACTTATTATAAGGAAATGAGCTTTCAATATCTTTGTATGCACTAGTATAGGAAGAAAGAAGATGAGCTGGTGAGACTAACCCTTCCTTTTTTTCATAGAACAGCGGATTTAATACCAGAACTCCCTCGGCACTTCCTTCGTCTGTTTCCTTCCGCCGGTACTCGCAGTTCTCCTATTCTATTCTTCTTCGACTTACAATTACATGTCTTACGCATCCTACTTCATTGGCATTCTATTAAGGCGCAGTAAATCAGTAAGAAAGTCAAGCAGTCAAAGTAAAAGCTCAAGCCTACTAGGTATTTTAAGGTATTTTTATTTCAATGCAATGAAGGAGCACTCGCGTGAAAGGAAAGAAAGGCTACCTACTTTATTTTATATACGATTACGATAGGATTCTACCCAGCCAACACAGCTATAATCCTCTCAGACCTCACCTCCGCATACCCCCACCCTACAGACCAAGCAAGGCTGATATAATGCTCTCTAACCTCACCTCCGCCCCCTCGTTCCTAAACTTAAGTACCAGCTATTCTATTCACAAAATAAAGGGGAAGACTTGTCGTAAATCTGTTGTTAAATTAAAGCTGGCGTCTTTCGCCAGAAAGGCATGGGAGTTGATGGGCATTGCTCTCTTCTCTTATGATTTTTCTAGTTGAATGAAAAGAACGCTTCTACATGCAGTGCAGCCGTCCCCTTATTTATTATACGATAGCACTCGAGATATTAAAAAAAGGAGATGATTCAAAGAGACATTAGTCATCGACTGCTTCGACTCCTAGACAGAGATATAGGCATACTCGTACAATTTCCACTTTGACTGTTCCCACAGGTTGGGCCAGTTCCTCTTTCTATTTAGAAGGCTGCCATTTCTTAACCTCTCCTCGAAGAAGAGTCCGGCAGGAACTTTTAATTAAGGGAGCGAAGCTTCCAGAAGCACCCATAAATGCGGGCTTAAGCCTTGCTTGGCCTTACCGGTCTCATTAACGGATGTCTTGGTGTGCCCTCGTCTTGTTGATCGGGACTGAAGCAGGAAAGATCTTCTCCGCCTTTGAGGTATGGATTAGGTACTTCTTGTCTTGGGCAAAGCCCTTCCTATTCCATCTCTAGGAACTCTCGATCATATCAGATGTAAGGAGTCTCTCTCTTGAAGAACCTCTGCCTCTTCCTCTTCTGGAACAAGTTATCCATTCTACCCCCCTAACCTAATTGGTTTAAAAAGCAGAATGATAAGCGCCCGACGCTCCTCGCCCTACAGGTCGAGTCATTTCATACCTCTCATGGAAGCCGAGAATGGGCCTTACCTAGAGACGGAACAACTTCTGTTGGATCCCGAAAGGGACTTTAAGGGAGTTGGTAAACAGGAAGTGCTGCTGGTTCAATCTCAGATCTTTCCATCGATGCTTTTTCTGCATCTGCAGTCGTAGGGACTCCTATCTTTCTAGAATAAGACTTTAGTGGTTATTTGCCTTATAGCCATGGAGGTGGAATGGTCAGAATTCCCTAGCCTAAAATGCTACTTTCGGTAACAGCCGGCTCGGAGAAAATAAAAGGAGAGGAAACTTGGCTTGAGACCGTCTCCCCAACCTAAGGTAGATCCTTCACTCGCTGATGACGAATTCTCTGAACTCGACTCACTTTCTTTGGGAAAGAGGGTTGACCAGGTCTTCCGTCACTGCTTCTTTAGAATCCGTTTTCCATCATCCCAGTTCTCTGAAAGAGATAATGGCTTAAGGAATGAACCTTCTGGTCTGTCACCTCCACTTGCTCTAGAACGCCCGGTTGTACCGGTTGGATTAGCTTACTAAGTGGGGTGCCCTTTCTCTACTTCCTAGATCCGTTTTTAGGGCACAAACTTCTAATGCCATTTCCGATCTTTCTAGTTCTTCCGCTTCTGGAGAAGAAGGTGTCAGCCTTCCTATTCAATCAGAAGTCCCAGCTATGGGTCAAGGGGTCGAGTAGACCCTAGTAGACGTATCAAGAAATGAACAGAACAATTCGCTCCAAGGTAAACAGGAAAAACTTCAATTGAAATTCCGGATCTTGAAATATCCTATTTTTACGTACCTTCGGGACTAAAGGCCCCTATGTGTTTAGAATAATTCATGGCAGAGGAACTTGGCTCGACCAGATGAAGGAAAAGCATCCGTTTAACCAGGCCCAGGTGAGCCATCAACAGTGTCCCTCGGTCGAAGTATTCAGGACTGAAGCAGTAGAGGTCTGTCGAGTAGGCTGCCTCTGAAAGGGGCTTCCCTTTCTCTATCAGTTGATAAAAGATTTTCATTTTTGGTCCTGAAAAGACCTATTACCTAGCTCGCTTTCCTCTCCCAAAGGTCGAGCCAATTTCATTTCCTATTGATTTGTCCCATGGACTGGACCTATTCTTATTCTTTCTATACGAGCGAAAGTTTCATTAAAATCAACTCCGGGTTGTTGAGCATACCCTTTGACAACTAATCTTGCTTTGAATTTCTGAATACTTCCATCTTCATTGTACTTTGTCTTGTACCCCCACTTCAAACCGATCACTTCTTTTCCTTTTGGAAGATCTACAAGCTGCCAAGTCAGTCTTGTTCTTCTCAATCATAGCAATTTCATCATCCATTGCTTTCTTCCAAGCATCTTCTTTCGCAGCTTCATCAAAAGTATGTGGCTCACATGTAAAGAGAGCAAAATCACATGCTTCATCAGTTAATACTACATGAGATGTCCATTTGCCAAAGCGGTCAGGTGGCTTGCTTACTCTTTCGGTGCGTCGAACTGGAGGTGGTGATGGAGTATCTAATGGTGGGCTTGAAGAACTCACTGATCTGCTGCTGGGAGGACTGGATTGTGAACTAGAAGAGGTCGATATTACAGGGGAAGTACTATTCTGCTCCTCTTCAGTCTTTGTGGCAGAACTGCTTCTGTTTTGCTGTTCATTTCAGTCACCATCCATGTGAAAAAGATCAGTCATTTCTGTTAAAAGTGGTGTCTATCATCTTTATTGGTTGAAAAGAAAAGGAGTGACTAGCTTCAGGTCTCACCAGCCCTCGTCACTTCATCTCCTGTTGGTTGAACCTACTGACTTGCCGTAAAAGGGACCGGCTGTTACAAAATGGCATTCCTCTCACAGTAGTTCGAGTCATTTTATACCTTGATTCGGGTACTTGGGCCGGCTTCTTGCTTAACCTACTCAACCTACCTTTAACTGATTTGGAGCATTGACAACTTCTTCGACAGGATCGGCAGAAAGCATCTCTTTCTTGAATCCGGCCTAGCTATGATTGTGCCCGAAAAAGTTCTTTGGAACCCGGTTCAGATAATTTAATGGCTGAACGGGCTAACCCTTATCCCACAAGGGGAGCAGAACCAGATTCCTTGAAAGCAATTCAACTGCTCGTCTGTCTTCGGCATCCTCTTCTTGAACAACTGAAAACATCATGCATTAAAAATACTAAGAGAAGTGGATTATCAAGGTCCTCTGTTCCTACTCAAGGTAATCGGTTTGAAAAAGAATTTAAGCATAGTACAGGTCGGTCCCAGGTTCTGCTACTGCAGACGGGAGTGGTTCACTCGCTGCGAGTGAAATCCCCTTCGTGGAAAGAAAGCTTTAATTCAATTTCAATTCGAGAGCCAAGAGTCGACGGGGCAGAAGCCGCTTCTACCCTTGGATACAAATAGAAGTTTAGGGCAAAAGCATCACTTTTGGCCCCTAGGAAAACGTAAAAAGTATTTTCATTGAACTCTCTTCTTTTTGTTTCGGTTTCCTGGGAATTCTTCCCGAAGAGGAGGTCGAAGGGCTCGGGAGGTCGAAGGCTCCATCAACTATAGCTACTTATCCGCGGTCGGCATCAGCAAGCACTAAGCCAGTCCTTTAAGTTCCGGCACCTCTACTCGCTCCTGACGAATGAGAGAGGAAGTGCAGCTTGCCCGTTTTAGCTCCTCTCCTTCTAGTCGAGGCATTTCATACCTTAGCCCCTAGTCCTCGGGCTGGGCTTTTTCTCTGGAACATCCTCCTAATCGGTTTAAAACCCCGGTCATTAAGCTTCCTTTTTGGATTTAGGGCCCTCCTAAGATACGAACTACGGAAGTTTGAGGCAGACTACTCTTCCTTGAGGACGTGCCCCAGTACCAATGCCTTTCATGTTCTACGGGTCTGTTGTGGAGAGCGAGAATTCTCTTTCAATGAGATTCCCTTGAGGTTGAATGGGAAGGAAACATTTCCAGCCTAGTAGACAAATCAAGAAATGGCCATTTTGGCCCTATATAAGGTGCAAAACGATCGAATGCAATTTTATCGAATGAAAGATCTTCCTTACCTAGCTCTGAAGGTGCATCAGGTACTTTAATTTCAATTTCCGATCTTCCAGGTAAAGGTGCGGAGTCTGGGCAAAGCCCTTTCTCTCCTGGAAAGTCAAGCCAACTTTCGTTTCCTTTCAGATCTTCCGGGTAAAGGCATTTAAGAGCGAAGGTCCAAAAGATCTCGCTGGGTAAGCTAAAGCCCCAATAATGAATGAAAAGTAGAAACTCCCCCACGTTCCCGGGGGCTAGGATCAAGGGAAGGAACCACTTCTGCCCTAAGAGACAGATCACTTTTTGTCCCTAGGTAAACGAAAAATGCCTTATCTGGAGGAATGCCATTAGGTGAGCTGGTAGGGTATGCTTTAAAAAGCAGTGCCCGAATAGGTTAACCCTCCGGTCGAGCCGGCCCATAGCTTCCGATTCCGATTCATCTGGTCGAGGTCGAGTCCGGAAGTTCTGATATAGCAGCTGATCTGATCGACGAGCCAGCTTCTCTTCATTTTCGGTATCTGAAGTTCCAGAATCTTGGGCAAAGTCTTCCACTTGAAAAAGAAGGTTTCCATCCTCCAAATCGGGAGGAACAGGCCTTTCCAGGAGAGGTTTGAGGGGGCATTCAATTCTCTTGCCCTACTACATCAATTTACTGGGGACTTCTTATATACATATCCGCTAAAACTTTCTAATAAGATAACAACAAGCCGGATAGGTAACGGCGACGGACTATAAGCTTCTTAGTTAGCGTGCGTGTTCTACTACAGTTTGGTATGGATGCCAAAGATTCCCACGGCCCAATCTTCTAAAGATCACCAGCCGCGAGTCAGAGTAGCAGTACACATTGAAACGTGGGGGTCTTACAGTCTTTCACGACAAAAGCCCTACGATTATTATGGTATAACAAAGCCATTATAGTAACAATAAAGGATTGATGAGAGTGGGAGCGCGGTCCCTTTATTACTAATGTGACAGCCAAGCATCTTAATTATATATATGCGGGAAGCAACTATATTAGTGTAAGTGGGATGAGATCTTTCTTGAAATACTACTACTTTGTTTTATTTGTTTTAGATCGTAAATAATAATTCTCACTTTTGGATGACTTCTTGTTTTGATATTCCTTAATTTAATTTAAATTTATGTAATGTATTAAGTATAATAAGATAAATATACTTCTTACCGAAAAGTCCGCTTCGCTTGCCCTTCAAAACCAATATCAGAAAGAGATTAGAAAGAAATGGAATTCGAAGCTTTAAAAGGCTCTATTTAGACCAATTTTATGAAAGAAAATGACTTCAAGGGATAGTTGCCATATGTCTTATATTTAAAGTGGTGAGCAAGCTGTTGGAGCGCTTTCCTTCTTTGGGTTGGCACGTAACAAACTAAGGTTGAGGGACGAGCTGTATATTTTATAAGCGCGGCTGCGCCTCATGCCTTAAGCTGAATAGCTGGATCAAAGCCCCCCTTACTAAGAAATTTAGAAGCCTACTTTCCGCAAGTAAAGAAGGATCCAAAAAGTAACTTTTTCTTTTAAGATTACATGTCCTTTTTTCTTGACTCCTTTCGTATCTTTTCATAGGACATAGGATTGGTCGAACCTGACCAACAGGATAATGCAAAGCGTGCCTCACCTCCGATTTCATTCTTTTCCGTGGGCTTTAAGAAGAGTGGGCTTCTTTCAATTTAATATAATAAAAAATAATTTATAATATAAAATTAATTATAAAATAAACTATATTTTTATATAAAATTAATTTCATTCTTAAACTACGTAGCTAAGAGCACTCTTTTAACCAATATACTATCTTTATAGTTTTCTATCAAAGATTATATAAAAGACATACATGATAGCGTAGTAATCTACCCAACCAAACTGTAAGCGTAGGTTGTAATCCCAACCCTATACTATATTACAGGAGATTAAGATCTCATGTAATATAGTTACATATAGTATACATAACATATGTTATTTAATTATGTTAATATGTAACCATCATCATCATCCCGCATGAATTGCGTCAAAAGAAGGTAGTTTACTTGCTCGACTAAAAAGGATAGGGTATTTATAGCTCGAGCGATAGTGAGAGGCCCTTGTGGCCTCGACTGTATAGGAGAGGGAGTTTTCTCCCGTGCCATTTTACTACATGACCCTAGTAAAGTCAAGCTGATGCCTTAATAAACTAGGCGATTCAAAGAACTCAACTAAAGGGGGAAAGGATGAACGCTAGCCCTTGTCTTTGCAACTCCAACCCCCCAAGGCCAATGATCCAATCCAGATAGAAGCCTTCCTTAGTTTAGTTTCCTACCTGCTTAGCTTGCCCTAAATAGGACTTCCCCTTACCAATAACCGAACTAATACTAATGATTGACGCAACAGTGAGTTTTGAAGCCATATCATTCATGGACGAAAGTTTTGGGTACAATCAAATCAAAAAGCACCTGGACGACTCCGGAGGATCCAAGCCAGGAATAAAAAGAAAAAGTGTTTTAGTTTTAGCCTAATTCGTCTTCCATATTTCTCTTCTATGAGTTGAGTTCCACTATGTGCTGTGGTGTCCTTTCTTTTATCTTATTTCTTTTTTATTCTTTCTTGTTAGATAGTCAATATAAAACGTAGTAAAAGAGTATGTTTTTGTCAGTACGGAAAGCTAATCTTCTTATTTAAGATAATTACTAAGCTAATAACAGCGGATTATCAGCATCCACCGTTTTTTTTCTATTTCGAGCAGCGTATTCGTACAGCCGATTTGCCGCTAACACCGGTAATTCAGCTTTTTGATATCCCAATAGGTACGAAACTACGCTATTCAAAGCATCGAGAAGGAATCGCAGTGTGACAGATCCTATGTTGAGTTGCAGAGGCAGAAGGGAATAGAAGATTATGGCTGTAGTACACAAGATCCAGTTACCTAACCCCCTCTCCCCTCCAAGCTCATCGTCTCCTGCCTTTTTCTTTTTTATGCTCCCACTTGTAACATTCTTTTCTCCTTTTTTCCTGTTCTCCACTTTTTTCCCCCCCCTAATCCCTGACCCCCACCTTCCTCCCCACGCTTTCGTCTATCCTTGTTTCTCATGCCTCCCATCGTCCCCCACATTTCTTTCGACACATACAGCACTTCCTCATTCTGGTGAGCATCTGACCATCATTTGTTTCATCTTTGCCATTCTCCCCCGTCATCCCTCACTACCTGTTCTCCCCTTGACAACCTCCTCTTCCACTTCTCGTCGATCCTCTACGGCCCGCTCTTATCCCTAACTGCCTCCTTGACACTCACCCCTCCCTTCTCATTTCCCCCTGTCCGGTTTTCCTGTCACCCACCCGACTCTCCCGCCTACATCATTTCTAACTCGCGTCTTTTTTTTTTTTTTTTTGTTTTTTTTTTTTTTTTGTCCAACTGTAGCAGGGGTAATGCAATGCCTCCAAGATCTCACTTCATTCACCTATCTGCCTCCTTTGTTTCAGAGCGCGCTTAAAAAGCTTCTGCTTTTAGTCTCCCTTCGCTAGCTCTGCTTTATTGCCTCTTGTCTTAGGCTAGCTATTAGCCAAAGACTACCGGCAACTCGAAAGCACGAAAGGACTACTCATGGGAGATTCTTCACTCGCAACAGCCTGAAAAGGAGACTCTCTATACTCTCGCCCTATTATTAGTATTAGAAAGCCCTACACTCGTTCGCTCCGGAACTTCACTCGTAACAGAGACAGAGGAAGAAGAAGTCGAAACTAAAAGGATTTCGAATCCAGATTCACCAAACAAAGCAGAATCTGTTGACGCACCAATCCCCTGGATAGGGTAGAAATTCCCATCTTTATTAAAAGAAAAGAGGGAAAGCCTCTTCCACAACTGAACTCCGAGCCCAGCATTTCTTGTAAAGGAGCCGCCCAAACTCATCCTTACATGCTGTAAAATAAGTAATGCCATTAAAGTCCTATTGTGCCAGGAGATTTAGTCAAGCAAAGCGTGGTCCAAGCTCTGTTAGTAGGGCAAGCGTGATTGCGCCTTTACTTATACTTATGCGCATTCCCATCCTTTTCTTCAATACATCCTGTGCTCACGTAAGAAATTGTCCTAATTTATATTTTAAATGGGACATACTAACTGAACACATGCCATTTGTTGGAATGGACGAGCGGAAGGGTGCAGCGAGTTGGCTGTCCGCGTTATGGAGATAAAAACTAGGATTACGAGTATTTAGGCACTAGCTGTCCTTGTAGCCGCTGTTTCTAAGATAGACAGGGGAGGGCGCTACACAGGCATCATACTTTCTTTAGTCAGAAAAGGCAGTTGAGGTATGGAATGACTCGATCGAAGGGAGAGGATGTTTCACCCTCAGAACAGGAGCATGCAAAGAGAGGAAGGGGGAACGAGTTTGTTGGCCAAGGTGGAGTCGAAGAGGCTGGGAGAGGACAGGTCCCTCCCGTACCATCAGTCCGCAGTGGTAGGGGATTCCCTTCAGAAGGGCATCCCCGAGGCCCTTTATTTAGTAGGCTTATTCCGAGGACAAGGACACCGTCGCGGGATACGAAGCAGATCTCACTGGTGCATGCCCAAAGTCAAGGGCTTTGCGCCTCGATACGGATCTTCATTCTGTGCGTTAAGTAGACTCTTTAAAGCCATCTTACGGAAGTCTGAGCCAAGTTTCGTTCGAACCCTTCTTGTATGTGATAAGTTATGTCTATGTCCATGCCTGCTGGTGAAAGCATATAGGGATTATGATCAAGCACGTGATAAGAATTAAGGATAAACAATGGAATGGAATGTACGAGCTACTCAAATGACTCCCTTCTTTGTGGATCAATAGGAGAAAGCCTAGTTCCGAAATGAACGGGCGGAGCCCTCTAGAATATTATAAGCGGCGCGTATAAAAGATTATAGAGCAGGAGGGTGTTGACAAGTAATCTGTATATTAGGATACTGGGGTAGGATTGCTCGAGAGAGCCCTTTCTGTGCAGTAGTGGATAGGGCCCAAGTCTCTTGTTATAGTATAAATGGTCCTAGATATATTTACATGGGATCTTTTTTTTAGCGGTTGATGATTCATTTAGTCTTTAGGAAGCGTATTTTATACTTAGCTTATTCTTTGACCGGCTTTGCTTCCTGTGATTAGTGGATGCTTGGTTAAGTTGTATTATATCTCTTACGCCATTTATTCTTCCTTTTTACCCGTATCGAAATTCACCAATTGCATTCAAAAACGTATACAAAGTAGAACTTTTGCCTGTCCTTTTATCGCTAAATCACATGAGTTTCACTCTAACAAATTGGTCTAATTAAGAATAGATCTTGCTGCTCGTGCTTCTCGTGGATACACCTATGGATTTACGTATAGGTTCTAAGGAAAGGTACTTATGTAATGCTCGCAAAAGGCATTTAAGTTCCTGCGGGAGAGGTATCCTATCTCTAGTTACTGGATAAGAACCCCATAAAGTAGTTGCTGGTGTACCGGATGATGATGCATAAGTAGTTTGTGGTGAAGCTTGCTCTTTTTATAGGAATGCATCGGGTCGAAAGGCAGTTATCTAATTATGAGACGCAGGCAAAGCTTATGTTATTGGGCACTCTCACGAGTGGATAGGCTATCGGATTACACGATTCCATGCGATTGCACTTGTTTACATTATACACGCCGCTCTTTCTTATAGGTAGTTGAGCCAACCTGCCCCCTCCCGGTTTTAAAGAAGTAGCGTGCGTATGCCAGTCTCGGATAGCCATATTAAGACTAAAGCTGACAAGTAAGGAGTGAATCTGCAGAGTGCTTCTCAAAGGCATCTTTGCTCTTTATTCTAACAGCCTACTCTATTCCATTCATTAGTTAACAACCTGCTTGCTCCGGGGCTTCACTCGTTCCTAAGTAGCAAAAAGAGCTTCCAGAACACTCTAACGGCGAAACATCTTCAATAGCACTTGAAAGGTCTTCTTATAAATGGGAAAAGGCTGATGCAGCCATATGTGCTTTTTTTTTTAGGATTGCTTCTTTAGTCTGTAAATTGACTCTTAGAAAGCAGGAAGTCCTTGACTAAACTTCTTTCCTTGTACAACCAACTTACTTACTATAGGATTCCCTCGAGACATCGTCTACTTCACTCGCCAGCACCTAACATGCTACACTCGCTACAAGTATTCCGCTCTCTTGTTTAACACGTACACCCGAACAATTTTAATAATAAAAGAGAAGATCGAAGGCATCCGCCCAGGAATAAATGAATTTCCATACCGATACAACAAAACTTTTCTTTGAGTTAAGAGAGTTTGATACGTCAGATCAGAAGGACGCGAACCCAGCCGGTGGCATTTCCTCGGAAAAGAGGATAGAGGTCTAAGACGACACACGGACCAATGTCTTTTTGCGAAACCAATCCCACTCTCATTGTAAGAACCAGCCCTAATTGCTTGTGGTGCCTCACTTTTCATAGGACATAGTGCATCATTTCTTTTTTAAGTCTAGTTATAGTTGTTAAGTAAGCGGCAATCTTTCTTTGAGGACAGCCCTCTTTATCTTTATTCTATAATGTATAATGGAAGAGAACTCCTAAGTAGTAAGCACTAAAGCCTCGTCGCATCCGAAGCAAGCCACTCTAACTGCTTAAATAGAACATCTAGTGCGGGACATCAAGTAATAACAAGAAAAGGGTACAACCTCAAGCAGAAGCATTAATTACAACGGAGAAAAACAAGCGCAAGATAGTAGAAAATAACTAGTCGAAGACGGATATAAGGTTGAAGTTGATGCTTTTGATCAGTCTCCAACAAAGACAGGTAGATAATTTAATCACATTATTATATTCAATAATACAAGTGGATGTTTGTCACTCTTTTTGCGTGTAATTAGGCCACGGATTGCTACTCTTTTCCCGGGGTTACTTTTAATTCTCCCCCTATACCTTCTAAAATAGAGCATAAAAGCTCCAATCTTAGTAGAGTCATTCTGCGCCAAAGCTTTACTCTTCTACTGGCAAGTAAGCTGCTGAGCTGCAGGATATCGAGACAAAGCTCATCCCGAGATTCATTCTTCTGGTAACCCGCAAAAGAGAATGCTTGCTAACCTGCTCGGGCCAAAAGCCTTTCATCAAGTAGTGTTGGCCCAAAATACCATAACCAAATAAGTGTTTACCTGCTTATGGCATGTTTTAGTCTTACCGCGGCGAAGACCCCTAGGCGGAGTACGATTCATAAATAAGCGTAGCTGGAGCAAGAATGCATTCACTATATTAAAATAATATAATAAATAATCTTGAATACGGGCAACCCGTCTTGAAATAAGAAAGCGCTAACAGCGTTGATTTCTTCTATCTGTCTTGTCTTTCTTTTCCAACAGCTCCTGCTAAAACAATGTAACTCCATCTATAACTATACGAATTTGTATAATAAGAATACCTTTATATGAGTGCGATTCTGCTATAATAAATAGAAGGAAGATGCGCATGCACCCATTACTTTCTTTACTAGAAGATACGGAGTGGCGGCTTAGATAAGGAGATTGTATAACTCAGGGCTAGTAGGGTATAGTAATAGGGGCTCACTCGCGCAATTGACCGTCAGATGATCAGTTAGCGCTTGTCGTATAGGATCGTCCGGCATAGGCATATAAATATACTACGGGTTCATGTTCCCCTAATTAAAAGGAAGGTTGGTAGGGTAGCAGCAGGCGTTAGTCGAAGAGATGCTTTAGCTACTCAAGGGAATCCATCCTAAGCGGCTATGATAAAGAGTTCGTAAAAATCTAGTCGCCAACAACCAAGCCGTTAACAGCCATCTCTAAGAGCCGTCTTGCTACAGGACTCCGCTCCTTTCATACATTGCAATTGCGTGTTCGCTCCAAAGTAAGTAGGATATTCCTGGGCCCGTACTTGTAAGGATAGGGCTACTACTACATCAATTTACTGGGGACTTCTTATATACATATCCGCTAAAACTTTCTAATAAGATAACAACAAGCCGGATAGGTAACGGCGACGGACTATAAGCTTCTTAGTTAGCGTGCGTGTTCTACTACAGTTTGGTATGGATGCCAAAGATTCCCACGGCCCAATCTTCTAAAGATCACCAGCCGCGAGTCAGAGTAGCAGTACACATTGAAACGTGGGGGTCTTACAGTCTTTCACGACAAAAGCCCTACGATTATTATGGTATAACAAAGCCATTATAGTAACAATAAAGGATTGATGAGAGTGGGAGCGCGGTCCCTTTATTACTAATGTGACAGCCAAGCATCTTAATTATATATATGCGGGAAGCAACTATATTAGTGTAAGTGGGATGAGATCTTTCTTGAAATACTACTACTTTGTTTTATTTGTTTTAGATCGTAAATAATAATTCTCACTTTTGGATGACTTCTTGTTTTGATATTCCTTAATTTAATTTAAATTTATGTAATGTATTAAGTATAATAAGATAAATATACTTCTTACCGAAAAGTCCGCTTCGCTTGCCCTTCAAAACCAATATCCGAAAGAGATTAGTAAGAAATGGAATTCGAAGCTTTAAAAGGCTCTATTTAGACCAATTTTATGAAAGAAAATGACTTCAATGGATAGTTGCCATATGTCTTATATTTAAAGTGGTGAGCAAGCTGTTGGAGCGCTTTCCTTCTTTGGGTTGGCACGTAACAAACTAAGGTTGAGGGACGAGCTGTATATTTTATAAGCGCGGCTGCGCCTCATGCCTTAAGCTGAATAGCTGGATCAAAGCCCCCCTTACTAAGAAATTTAGAAGCCTACTTTCCGCAAGTAAAGAAGGATCCAAAAAGTTACTTTTTCTTTTAAGATTACATGTCCTTTTTTCTTGACTCCTTTCGTATCTTTTCATAGGACATAGGATTGGTCGAACCTGACCAACAGGATAATGCAAAGCGTGCCTCACCTCCGATTTCATTCTTTTCCGTGGGCTTTAAGAAGAGTGGGCTTCTTTCAATTTAATATAATAAAAAATAATTTATAATATAAAATTAATTATAAAATAAACTATATTTTTATATAAAATTAATTTCATTCTTAAACTACGTAGCTAAGAGCACTCTTTTAACCAATATACTATCTTTATAGTTTTCTATCAAAGATTATATAAAAGACATACATGATAGCGTAGTAATCTACCCAACCAAACTGTAAGCGTAGGTTGTAATCCCAACCCTATACTATATTACAGGAGATTAAGATCTCATGTAATATAGTTACATATAGTATACATAACATATGTTATTTAATTATGTTAATATGTAACCATCATCATCATCCCGCATGAATTGCGTCAAAAGAAGGTAGTTTACTTGCTCGACTAAAAAGGATAGGGTATTTATAGCTCGAGCGATAGTGAGAGGCCCTTGTGGCCTCGACTGTATAGGAGAGGGAGTTTTCTCCCGTGCCATTTTACTACATGACCCTAGTAAAGTCAAGCTGATGCCTTAATAAACTAGGCGATTCAAAGAACTCAACTAAAGGGGGAAAGGATGAACGCTAGCCCTTGTCTTTGCAACTCCAACCCCCCAAGGCCAATGATCCAATCCAGATAGAAGCCTTCCTTAGTTTAGTTTCCTACCTGCTTAGCTTGCCCTAAATAGGACTTCCCCTTACCAATAACCGAACTAATACTAATGATTGACGCAACAGTGAGTTTTGAAGCCATATCATTCATGGACGAAAGTTTTGGGTACAATCAAATCAAAAAGCACCTGGACGACTCCGGAGGATCCAAGCCAGGAATAAAAAGAAAAAGTGTTTTAGTTTTAGCCTAATTCGTCTTCCATATTTCTCTTCTATGAGTTGAGTTCCACTATGTGCTGTGGTGTCCTTTCTTTTATCTTATTTCTTTTTTATTCTTTCTTGTTAGATAGTCAATATAAAACGTAGTAAAAGAGTATGTTTTTGTCAGTACGGAAAGCTAATCTTCTTATTTAAGATAATTACTAAGCTAATAACAGCGGATTATCAGCATCCACCGTTTTTTTTCTATTTCGAGCAGCGTATTCGTACAGCCGATTTGCCGCTAACACCGGTAATTCAGCTTTTTGATATCCCAATAGGTACGAAACTACGCTATTCAAAGCATCGAGAAGGAATCGCAGTGTGACAGATCCTATGTCTTAGTTCTCTGCTACTTCAGCTATATGCTTCTAACTGGTCTTTTCCAACTGTAGCAGGGGTAATGCAATGCCTCCAAGATCTCACTTCATTCACCTATCTGCCTCCTTTGTTTCAGAGCGCGCTTAAAAAGCTTCTGCTTTTAGTCTCCCTTCGCTAGCTCTGCTTTATTGCCTCTTGTCTTAGGCTAGCTATTAGCCAAAGACTACCGGCAACTCGAAAGCACGAAAGGACTACTCATGGGAGATTCTTCACTCGCAACAGCCTGAAAAGGAGACTCTCTATACTCTCGCCCTATTATTAGTATTAGAAAGCCCTACACTCGTTCGCTCCGGAACTTCACTCGTAACAGAGACAGAGGAAGAAGAAGTCGAAACTAAAAGGATTTCGAATCCAGATTCACCAAACAAAGCAGAATCTGTTGACGCACCAATCCCCTGGATAGGGTAGAAATTCCCATCTTTATTAAAAGAAAAGAGGGAAAGCCTCTTCCACAACTGAACTCCGAGCCCAGCATTTCTTGTAAAGGAGCCGCCCAAACTCATCCTTACATGCTGTAAAATAAGTAATGCCATTAAAGTCCTATTGTGCCAGGAGATTTAGTCAAGCAAAGCGTGGTCCAAGCTCTGTTAGTAGGGCAAGCGTGATTGCGCCTTTACTTATACTTATGCGCATTCCCATCCTTTTCTTCAATACATCCTGTGCTCACGTAAGAAATTGTCCTAATTTATATTTTAAATGGGACATACTAACTGAACACATGCCATTTGTTGGAATGGACGAGCGGAAGGGTGCAGCGAGTTGGCTGTCCGCGTTATGGAGATAAAAACTAGGATTACGAGTATTTAGGCACTAGCTGTCCTTGTAGCCGCTGTTTCTAAGATAGACAGGGGAGGGCGCTACACCGGCATCATACTTTCTTTAGTCAGAAAAGGCAGTTGAGGTATGGAATGACTCGATCGAAGGGAGAGGATGTTTCACCCTCAGAACAGGAGCATGCAAAGAGAGGAAGGGGTAACGAGTTTGTTGGCCAAGGTGGAGTCGAAGAGGCTGGGAGAGGACAGGTCCCTCCCGTACCATCAGTCCGCAGTGGTAGGGGATTCCCTTCAGAAGGGCATCCCCGAGGCCCTTTATTTAGTAGGCTTATTCCGAGGACAAGGACACCGTCGCGGGATACGAAGCAGATCTCACTGGTGCATGCCCAAAGTCAAGGGCTTTGCGCCTCGATACGGATCTTCATTCTGTGCGTTAAGTAGACTCTTTAAAGCCATCTTACGGAAGTCTGAGCCAAGTTTCGTTCGAACCCTTCTTGTATGTGATAAGTTATGTCTATGTCCATGCCTGCTGGTGAAAGCATATAGGGATTATGATCAAGCACGTGATAAGAATTAAGGATAAACAATGGAATGGAATGTACGAGCTACTCAAATGACTCCCTTCTTTGTGGATCAATAGGAGAAAGCCTAGTTCCGAAATGAACGGGCGGAGCCCTCTAGAATATTATAAGCGGCGCGTATAAAAGATTATAGAGCAGGAGGGTGTTGACAAGTAATCTGTATATTAGGATACTGGGGTAGGATTGCTCGAGAGAGCCCTTTCTGTGCAGTAGTGGATAGGGCCCAAGTCTCTTGTTATAGTATAAATGGTCCTAGATATATTTACATGGGATCTTTTTTTTAGCGGTTGATGATTCCTTTAGTCTTTAGGAAGCGTATTTTATACTTAGCTTATTCTTTGACCGGCTTTGCTTCCTGTGATTAGTGGATGCTTGGTTAAGTTGTATTATATCTCTTACGCCATTTATTCTTCCTTTTTACCCGTATCGAAATTCACCAATTGCATTCAAAAACGTATACAAAGTAGAACTTTTGCCTGTCCTTTTATCGCTAAATCACATGAGTTTCACTCTAACAAATTGGTCTAATTAAGAATAGATCTTGCTGCTCGTGCTTCTCGTGGATACACCTATGGATTTACGTATAGGTTCTAAGGAAAGGTACTTATGTAATGCTCGCAAAAGGCATTTAAGTTCCTGCGGGAGAGGTATCCTATCTCTAGTTACTGGATAAGAACCCCATAAAGTAGTTGCTGGTGTACCGGATGATGATGCATAAGTAGTTTGTGGTGAAGCTTGCTCTTTTTATAGGAATGCATCGGGTCGAAAGGCAGTTATCTAATTATGAGACGCAGGCAAAGCTTATGTTATTGGGCACTCTCACGAGTGGCTAGGCTATCGGATTACACGATTCCA
>JAIUZE010001727.1:62500-78122 GCA_022085475.1 Heliosperma pusillum
CACGCTTCAGCGCAGCTTAACGCTCTCATAAAAGAAAGCACGAAAGGACCATCCTTGTATGTGGAATACGGATGTGGGCGCACAATCCGCGTGCACTCACTGAACATCCAAAGCGCCCCCTCTCCTCAATACGGCTTAAAAGCTGAGGCATTCCACCGGGGATGCTTCTATTCCCGCCCCTACGCCTGTTTCGTCCCAATCTGTCCTTGAGGGGTAAGCTTGCTTACTTAACTAGATTGTCGTATCTCTGCTGTAAGAGAGGTAATCCCCCGTTACAAGCCTTGTTTCTGTATAAGAAAGGCGAAGTATGCTGCTAGATTTGGGTCCAATCAATCGTTCAAAGAGACGGTCCGAAGGAGCTCGACTAAGAAGGAGAGAAGTGAACTCGGGACATACTCCCCTACGCTTTACTTCTCGTTCCGCGCCTATACACTCGTTCATTTCGTACCAACCTACCTGTCCTCGAGCAAGCAGGAAGCATATTTCATTCAAGTAAGTGAGCCCCCTACACGGGATCCTTGATCTCCCTTTATGGGTAAGGGACCTCTATGTAAGAAATTAGAGCCCTATTCTAGCAAGGCTGTATCCCTCGAAGAGACGGAAGTTGGCTCGAGCGAGAGTGAAGAGGAGGCACGTTCACTTACTGGCATAAAAACACAGGGAATGTCCCTATGAGCGATTCCAAGGCCTAGGATTATATTTAAGGATTTCACATAAATATGACCTCACGCTATCCATTCTCCAGACAGAGAAGGGGAAGCTCCCACTGATCCCGCTAGCAAAAGACGTGTTGGGAAATCCCACGCGTTACCTATCCGTTAACCATGCCAACCAGTCGAGGGAACAGAAGTTGGCTCGTAACAACTGGCTCGCTTCGACACTTCACCCGCTCGATAGTGAAGAGGGGGCGTAGCCTCGACTTACCTATAGGTTCACTTGCTGCCGTCCGTACACGGCTCAGCCGCTACCCTTTCTGGTAAGCTATTTCACTGATTTCGTTTATACGCCTCGGTATGAAGCCTCTCACTAACACTCGAGCCCATAAATAAATGGCCTAAAACTGTAGGGTGCAATCTTAAGGGAGGGCCCTATGTCTTGGGGCAAGGATGGCTTCTAGCCTTAAAAAGCATACATAATATGCGAAATGTCGTTTTTAACCGGTTAGACCTATTGGACAGACTTTCCTACCATAATCATAGTCAGACGCAGTGGTCGTTTCTTACTAAAAAAGCTCGAGAACACACCTCTACTACCTCTGTGTAGTGTCTTCACCGCTAGGGTTCTTGAAACTAAGCCCACAGGTATCCTCAATCCCTTGATTGGACGAACATAACCCAAGAGTCTTGGCTTGGCTTACCTTTTAAGGAAGTAGCTCGCTTCCCTTGGTTAAAAGCAGGATTGATCACTTGTTGGTCTTGCTTTCCCGCCCGACGGACTGGCTGGCTACGCTCCTCGTCCTATTCTTAAAAGCCACGCTTCGCTTCAATCATAGGAATTTTGTTACTATGCCCGTTTCTGACTAACAAAAGCTGTTTCTGACTTAAGAAAGCTTGAGGACAACATAGCCCTCTAGGAAGGTCTAATGCTGCCTTTCGTCGTTTATTTCCTTACGCAAACAGCTAACTCTAGACCCTCCTTTAACAAGGGGCAATACCAAGTCTCCTGTCTTTGTTCGAGGGGGGTTTATCCTCGCTTGGTCCCCTCATGCCTTGGAAAAGGGGAAGGTACCAGAAATGGGACAGGATCCAGAACCATACTGGTTGGGCTTCGGCCCCATTATCCATATCTTACCTTGGACGTTGGACAAACAATGGGAAGCACTTCCGGATCAAGTGGATGTGGTGGAGCAAGTGAAATACCCTTATATTATAATATAAAGGCGGGCATGTTGGCAAGTCTAGTTTCATTCTAATTATAAAGTTCGCATCTTTAGTAGTAAAAAGGGAGAAGTTTGGCTCGAAAGACGAGATATCAAATTGTAAAACATGGCTCACTTTCTGCTTCTGCTCCTTCAGTGGCATAGCCGGCACTTTAGAAAAGCTTTGTCGAGGAACACGACCAATTACAATTAAAAGGCGCAGAGCCTAAACCTTTGATCATACAATAATGCGGGAATGCACAAGGAAAGAGTTTGAGGCAAGTTCCTTTAAAAAGAATCCCTTTCTGTTCTCCGTTTTTATGCTATTATTTGACGTTTCGAGCCAAGATTTAAAGACGCCGCAAGCAGGGGCATTTGTGAAGTAAGTCCGCAACAGCCCGCTCTAGCCCCTTCTCGTTCAGTAGCTTTCCTCGCTTTCTTTTCAAATGCACAATCCGTTTTGGTCACATCACAAATGGCTATTCAAGTATTCGGTTATGCTTTTTTATGTCCAAACCGGTATTTCATGTCCGAAAAACGAACATTCGAAAAGGCCATTTCACTAGTAAAATCACTCTTGCAAGAAAATCCTCGACAAAATGCAACATTTGAGCTGTCTTTTGGCCTTGGCCCGATGGTGGACTGCATGCCTGAAACCGCGCTACGCTTCGATTATCCGCTTCCTGTTGGCCTCAGTTTGACTGCTTTTATATGCTTTATAACATATTTCATATGAAACAAAAGATCTAAGACATAACCCAGAGGATGCCCCTTAGGGATGCAGTTTAATGATTTTATATAAGAAAGGTGGAAAAAGATTGCCAAAACTCCGTAAAAAGACCGGGCTCACGTGGCTCAACGACTCGACGAGGGTATTGCACCTAATTATTCGCCTTAATCTTAATCTTACCTTGGACTTGGAAAAGATCTTTCCTTAAAAAGATTTTATTTAAATTAAAAAAATGAAATTTCAGAAAAAAAAATAAATAAATTTTTTAATTTAAAATTTAAATAAAGTAAAAAAGAATCGTAATTGGCTCAGAAGATTCAAAAGTTCTTTGATAGAATGGCTTCTTTGCAGGTTTGACATGACATTAGATTAGAATAGGCTAGGCTGCTATACTGCTATAGAATCCCCTTCATTCTTTTTTAGGGTAGGCTTTATGCCTACAATAATCCCGAAGACAAAAGTCAATCAGAATAGGCTTTGAGGTTTAGAATCCCGATACGTCCCCTTACTCTTTTACGGCCATAACTTCGGACTTGACTCTTGATTAAACTCTTTGATGGGAAAATACCAATAGTTAATATATCTACTAAGACTTAATAGGAGAAGGGCTATTTTCACGTGAAGAAGAATAGGCTAAGGATAAGGTAATCCTATTGACTGACTTTCATAAGTAAGGAATGGAAGCACATCTTGGACCTTCTATGATCCATTCAACCAGCCTGAAAGATGAGAGATAGGCCTGAGGCAAGGAGATTTCGCACGTAAAGGCGGATTAGGTCTGATAATCGAAACTTCTTTTACAGGCCTTAGTCAGCCCCTGTCTTCGGCTCTGAGAGAACTTGACCTATAGCTAACCTAGAGAGCTTTACTTTAAGATAGCTCGGGCAGGCACTCTTCTTCGGAAAGAGAAGTTGCTTGCCTTACCCTCTCCTTATCAGTCGAGTCACTTTGTACCTCGCCTAAAAAGTGAAATGCCAATATGATTAGGGCCTAGGTTCGCGGTCTTAAAGAAAGAAAAGAAGGCAAGAAAGAAGCTTTCCAGAGCAAATCCCTGAGAGAGGGAGTTCGGCTTCTGGCCCTCCTCGGAAGAAGCTCTTCCCATTCACTATGTTAAGAAAATGGGCTTCCTTCCTACTTCGTTTTACCGAAAAGGCTTCTTTCATGACTCGGTAAAGGGGCTCGCAGATCGAACTGAGAAGTCTTCTTTTGCTTCCTCATCAAGTCAGGCTGAAGGGTCAAAAGTGAAAATTTATGATAAAAATTTCTCTTATTATTTCCTCGGCCTAGCTCTAATTGCAATCTAAGTCTAGTTCCGGAGACTGGCTTGGGAGCACGCCTACCCGCCTCTACGTGCGGGCCCTCGTCTCTTTTCTTTCATTCTATTGCAACTCGAGTCGGAACAGATAAGAAAAAGACTACCTTGATTCTCTTATGATATTCTTTGTTGTCATATAAAGGAGGAGGATGTTGACAGCTCGACTAGAAGTATAGGTTAAGTAATAGCTCGACCAAAAAGAGAGGTAAGATAATGCTAGACTATACAGTATAGGTTATGTAATAGCTTCATATATAGTATATATAGTCATAGTAGGGAGAGGGAGTAGAAAGCTGGTATTTCATTCGTAAACTTCTGGTATTGCACTTCAAAAAGACTAGCTCTTGACCCAGCTCCTATAAGTCGAGATCTTGAAGAACTAGATCCATCATCTATAAAGAAGCCCCTTCTAGAACAGACTGAGCGAGTAAAGACCGTCGTCTTCTGGTACTTGTTGAGCTATTCGCTTCATCGGGATAGGTTCCGGCCCCATAGGCTATTGAAGAGAGGTCGGGAAATGAACTCCACTTTCCCCGGGAGATAGGAATGACTGTCTACAACGGCAGAGGCATATGAGACGGGTGAGCCTTAGTCTCGGACTTCAAGAAAAGAACTAGAATTGCACTTCAAAAGTCGTAAGAGAAGGGAATGCAGATTCTTTTTATTGATAGCATTGGTACTCTTTAAAGCTCAACCTCTTTTTTATCGATTGGAAAGATCATGAAAGTGAGTAGTCACGGACCCAGGGCAGGTAGTGTCTTAATTTCGATCTGCAGTCGAAAGCGAGCAGATGCGGGGTCTGCGATACCAAGGGGTGAGGAGAATTGCCTACACCCGAGCAAGCTTCATTTTTTGATATATGTTGATTTGATGTCAAGGGAACGTCAGAACTACCTGAAACTGCCAGCATAAATAGGAAAGAATGCCGACTCGGTGCTTCCTTTTGGTGGAGGTTTGCCCATTTTATAGGAAATGCCGCACAAGGAAACCAAGTCACTTATTTTCTCTTATTTTAGGCGCCTTTTGAAGTGATGGAATTCTAGGAAAAAGAAGTAAGTCGACTCCATTTTTAGCGCTAAATCATAGGTTGAGGCCCTAGCTCCAACAGAAAAGATTTCACAATTCAATTTCAGATCTTGCAATCTCTTATGCTTTCGGAGGAGAAGTCTTCAATCAATCCCAATTGGCCGGCAGTCTTAATTTTATGTCTTAAGGAGCGAGCCAGCTCTAGCTTTTCCTTTCTCTGCCTGTCCCTCTTATATTAGGGCGAGCATTCTCATACATCTTCCTTTAGAGCAAGGGCTGCTCTACCAGCTAATCCAGCGCCAACAGAAGGGAAAGTAGACCCGCCTTGAACCTAGACCTCGGGGGCGGAGCTGGCATTTGGATTCATTTGACTACAATTTTATGCCGGGAAAGGAGCCCTTAAAGAATCTCTTTCTCTGTCGGGTACCTTATACCCGCCCTAGATTAAGAGAGATTCCCATATCTGGTCGAAAGATTTCATGGCTATAGGTCGAAATGACTCGAACAGAAGGAGAGCTTCTAAGACAGAAAAACAACGAAAACAGGACAAACTCGAGACAAAACCAGCGTAAAGCGTGTCCAAGTATTGTAGTAGTATGTGATCGATGCGTAGCATTGGTTGTCCAGTCTTTCATTCCTCATTGATGGATGAACCAGTTCGAAGTGTATCGTATATAGGGTAGCACGCCAATTCCATCTTGGACTGCTCGCTGGCTGTCTTTAGTCGAACAACCTACCTGTCTACTCGCCTTTCCGGCTTAAGGCTGTTTCCTTTTTCTTTTATGAGGTCAAGGCAGAAGTCATTGGGCGCTATATTCTATATATAGTGGTAATCAAAAATGACTACAGGTTCGACTCCTGTCTTCATAGCATGAAAAACCTAAAACACAAAAAAACAATCGTTTCCTCGCTTTCTCTCGAAAAAAGCGGGACCTGGTCCAGTTCTATGGTTCGTCGATTTGGTTCTTTTAGTGGGACTATCGTTTATTTCGGAATTGCTGGTTTGTCTATTTGTAGTTCTGGAAATGCTTGTATTGATAGTGGAAAGGATATTTCGGAAAATGCTTTGTTAATTCCTTTTTTAAAAAAATTTTAAAAAAGTATCCTTGAGCCTGTCAATGTATTCTGTGATCGTCTTGTTCTTTTTTCTTACATCACCCTTCCGGTCTACCTCCTTAGGTTTATATACGCTTATGTCATATTTTTTATATTACTAAGAAGTGGAGTTGAGCTTAACTATCTCTTTATGGACGAGTTGTCAAAAGCGGTAGCTCCGTATTTGCATTCTTCGGGGGGAATGCCCGGTGGGTCTGCTACTCCACCTGGACCTATGGGGGAGACTTTTCTTATTCCTTTGGAGGCAGAAACCCAAGAAGGAGGAACTCCGGCTCCCAATGCTGCTCCGGGGCAAGCACCCAACGCTGGCACCGGCCAAAGGGAGGAAGGGCCGCCGTTTGAAGTTTATCCCTACGCCGATGACCAAGTTATTGGAGGCGATAGTGTTAACAGTATAAAGAGGCGCCTTCTCGAGAGTAAAGGCATGTTCCCCAGTAGCCAAGACATTGACGAATGTCATATTGACGCGCAGGATCGGATGGAGGTGAAGTCAGAGATCATCAAATATATGTGCCCACGCGACCCAGGGGGTGATTGGGCGGGAAGTGGAGCGCGAGCTCTTGACAACCCCCGATCAACTACGGGAGAAGACTCCCTTGATAATCTCATCCGGATCCGTGAGGATCTGCGTGAGACGGGACCCCTGTCAGACTCATTCTCCAACCTCCGGGATAAAGTCCGGAGGCTCCCTTAAAGCCCTTGGTACTTGTCTGATCAATCACACTGGTAGCTTCAATAGTTCACTTAATTTTTTTTCGATCAAAATAAACAAAGCTCTGCGGCTGCGAAGGCCTGCGTGAGCAAGAAATAAACAAAGCTTTTTTTTATGACAAATCTGATTCGATGGCTCTTCTCTACTAATCACAAGGATATAGGGACTCTCTATTTCATCTTCGGCGCCATTGCAGGAGTGATGGGCACATGCTTTTCAGTACTGATTCGTATGGAATTAGCACGCCCCGGCGATCAAATTCTTGGTGGAAATCATCAACTTTATAATGTTTTAATAACGGCTCACGCTTTTTTAATGATCTTTTTTATGGTTATGCCTGCGATGATAGGTGGATTTGGTAATTGGTTTGTTCCGATTCTGATAGGTGCACCTGACATGGCATTTCCACGATTAAATAATATTTCATTCTGGTTGTTGCCCCCAAGTCTCTTGCTCCTATTAAGCTCAGCCTTAGTAGAAGTGGGTAGCGGGACTGGGTGGACGGTCTATCCGCCCTTAAGTGGTATTACCAGCCATTCTGGAGGAGCAGTTGATTTAGCCATTTTTAGTCTTCATCTCTCTGGTGTTTCATCCATTTTAGGTTCTATCAATTTTATAACAACTATCTTCAACATGCGTGGACCTGGAATGACTATGCATAGATTACCCTTATTTGTGTGGTCCGTTCTAGTAACAGCATTCCTACTTTTATTATCACTTCCGGTACTGGCGGGGGCAATTACCATGTTATTAACCGATCGAAACTTTAATACAACCTTTTTTGATCCCGCTGGGGGAGGAGACCCCATATTATATCAGCATCTTTTTTGGTTTTCGGTCATCCAGAGGTATATATTCTCATTCTGCCTGGATTCGGTATCATAAGTCATATCGTTTCTACTTTTTCTGGAAAACCGGTCTTCGGGTATCTAGGCATGGTTTATGCCATGATCAGTATAGGTGTTCTTGGATTTCTTGTTTGGGCTCATCATATGTTTACTGTGGGCTTAGACGTTGATACCCGCGCTTACTTCACCGCAGCTACCATGATCATAGCGGTCCCCACTGGAATTAAAATCTTTAGTTGGATCGCTACCATGTGGGGGAGTCGGAAGAGTTTAGGTAAGACTTTTAAAGTGACTCTCGACGAGAGAATCCAGGCTATTCAGGAAGAATCGCAGCAATTCCCCAATCCTAACGAAGTAGTTCCTCCGGAATCCAATGAACAACAACGATTACTTAGGATCAGCTTGCGAATTTGTGGCACCGTAGTAGAATCATTACCAATGGCACGCTGTGCGCCTAAGTGCGAAAAGACAGTGCAAGCTTTGTTATGTCGAAACCTAAATGTTAAGTCAGCAACACTTCCAAATGCCACTTCTTCCCGTCGCACCCGTCTTCAGGACGATCTAGTCACAGGGTTTAACTTCTCAGTGAGTGAAAGATTTGTCCCCGGGTCTACGTTGAAAGCTTCTATAGTTGAACTCATTCGAGAAGGCTTGGCGGTCTTAAGAATGGTTCGGGTAGGAGGTTCTCTTAAGAATAAAGAAGACAAATAGAATCTAATTCATGTTCATGCTAACAGAAGAGCGGATCCAATACCAAGACGACTTCTTTCTCAGAAAAGCAAGTTCCCAAGATAAGTAGCTTTCCCGGTTTTAAAGTAAAGGTCCGAGATTAGATAAGATTAATCTTCCAGGATAAGATATATAATGAAGAGGGCCTGTTGCCTCACCAAAAGCAAATGCTTCATCCACCTTTTCTTTTTGTGGTTCTGGAACTGCCTCCGCAAATGCTTCGTCTTGTGAATCTGATTGTTCTTGTGTTGTGTTCTTTTCTTTTTTGCTGGGCCTGTCGCATCTAGAGCTATATCATAGGATCCAAGCCAGAGCCTATGGATCAAAGTTGTCCCTTTTAGTTTAGATCGGTAAAATCCTAAAACTCAGGAACTCCCTGAACTTCATCTTCGTCTGGGTCTGGTCCAGCGGACGTGGCAGTAGAGGTCAGTCCTGTTCTGGATCCTGATTCTGTGTCTTGTGTATCCGATGTGGATGTCAAGGGCTGGTACCTTTCCCTTTTTCTAGGGTTCTAGGGAAAGAGTCTCTTTTCCTTTGTTTTCCTTTGTTCATGGTGAGGTATCACCTTTCTTTCCATCCTCAGAAAGAACTGAATCCGGAATAGATGCTTCGATTTCATCTGCATCATCGGGTGGATCTTCATCTGCTTCTCTGTCTACAAAAGCTTCAACAACTTCATCCGCACTTTCTTAACACTTAGCTCTTAAAATAAGGCAGAAAAGGCTTCAACTGCTTCATTTGGTGTAACTGCTGCTTCCCGCGGAACTGGTGTCCTTCCTTGTTTCTTGAGCTTGAGATGGTAGTGGTAGCTCTTCTTTTCCCGATGTCAATGTAGCAGTCGCGGTACAGCTTCATCTGGATGATCCGTAAATGCGTTAACTTAGTCGTCTGGTCCAGTCACAGTCAGTCCAGCCGTAGCTTCTTTCAAAAGCGCTGGAAATGCTTAAACTTGTTCAACTTCTTAAAGCTTAAAGCTCTGGTAACGCGTTAACTTACTCTTGTTCTGGCTCTATATTAAAGGGTAGTTCGAGCCCCTACTATCATAATCGTATCGCATCCTTATACTATACCCTTTTGTTATTTATGGGACTCGACCGTATAGGGAGAGGCTATTTATAGCTAGTGAGACGAATACTAGCTAGTAAGTACGTCTTATGTTATGGAAGGCTTCGCGCCTCGGCTCAATTACTAAGAAAGGCTATCTGCCCTGCTGATAGCTTTGTCCCATCGCTAAGATACGTCCTCAATCCGCGCTAATATGACATGGTTCCCCCGCCTCAATTATATCTACTTGGGATAGGCCAATTAACTAGAGGAATCTGCTCGTCAACTGCTGTAATATGAGTCCCAAAACCCCGAACCCACACGCAGCAGTCTGTTCTATACCCTTGGTGCGTCCGCTAACAGCAGGAATATTCCCATTAACTTAAATATTTTTTATTTATATTATAATTCTTATAGAAATTCTTAATTTAAATCTGTAAGTAATTCAATAAGAAGTCTCTGTCTATAGAACGAGCGAAAGATATGAAGCGAGTATGTTAATGAGGAAATATTTATTATGTCTAAAGGTCAGAGTATTTGGGGGACCCTTTTCCTTTGGAAAGAAGATCTTCCCGCCCCTCCCTTGTGCTACTCTTACTCCTGCGCGATTCAATCAATGCTTTCCGTTTCGAGTAGGGACTTACTTACTTTCTTTTAGATCAAGCCCTTATCCGGATCCGGTCTGTCTGTAAACAATTATATGTCTGTCTTGGCTTTCTTTCTCCTCTTAGGAAGAAGTAGCAGCTACTGTTCGCCTATCCGCTCAAGCAAGCCTGTCCCAATCCGGCTTTCCCCTTTACAACATAGGGCACCCCGCCCATCGTCCCTACCTGTTCCAACAAGTGATCAAGATTTTGACGTCTTCCTAGAAGTGATGCTTCGATATTTTTCACATGCCTATGGTCCTACCGGGTGTTCCATAGTTAGTCCCATATCCCTCAGGTGCAGGAGAAGCAAAGGCATAACTCTAATACTCCATAAGTATACTCATTTGCGGATAGAGACCCTGTTCCAGATGATCGGAACCCAGCACCTTAAATACTTTACGTTGCTCCAGTCGAAGAGCAGGATCCATACTCATCGATGGTAAAGGCTGCCGGCATGGGCGGCGATAGGAGCATGGGTAGCATCTCGTACAGATAGATACATCTCAGTAGCACCACTTTCTTACCCATAAGCATAGAGGGAGGAGCAAGACTAGTATCCCGTCCGGGTACATACCGATGGCCATGAGCGGGAGAAGCGGAGGCGGGGGCACCAGTAGATCGGAGCCATAGTCTACAGTAGCAAAACCATACCCATACGCCGGGGTGGGTGAAAGAAGGGGCTAGCTGAGCTGGGTCTCAAGTTCTTCACGTAAGGAAGAGACCCGGGGCCAAGGAGAAGGAAGGTTCTTTACTGGGATTCCACAGGAAAGTCAAGAGGTAAGGCTTGGTAGCTGTCCATGCAAGGAAGCAAGCGAAGGAAAGATTAGGCTGAAAGAAGAAGCAGAGGAAAGAGAAGAACGAATAACAGTTATTTCATAGTAAAGACGCTTAAAAGCACTTAGAATCTCTGCCATAGGGATATGCCGCATAAGCGCCTTTCTCCCTTGCCTAGTCTATGCCTAGAGCCCCGGAACTTGTGCCAGTCAGATAAGGAAATGAAAGACCGTAAAGCAAGCTTTAAAGCAAAGTGACGCTCTATAAAAAGATATTAAATTAAAGGTCATGCTAAATACTTTTAACCTTCTTACTTCAGGAAAGTTAGTCGAGCCTGCTTTTGCTTCTTCTTCTGATAACTGGGGTGCCTGGCTGAACAAAGGGCGCCGGGACTTGCTCTTCCTCTTAAATCTAACATAAGCTCTTTCTCGTACACTCGTACAATCAAACTTTTAAAAGTCTTTGAATAGAAAAAAAAGTCAATTGCATTAAAACTTAATAAGTACAAGTTACAACCAGGGGTACCAAAGTGACAGGGGATTCCCCCGGACTACTCCGATCTCTAGAAGGGGAGCAGTGCAGTAAGGGTTCATTCCAAGCGAACCAGTAGCAAAGCAATGAGAATACCTTGAGAAGAATTCATCCCGGAACTTTACACTGGAAGGGAAGGTGGTCGTGCCAGACTGAAGGCGCAGATGAAGAACGAAAGGGCGGGTAAGGAAGATACCATTTGAACCGCGAGCACCATAGGTATGGAGCCAGACATCCGATACTCGATGTGGCGTCCCAGCGATAGCAGCATAAACGATGACATGAAGGTAACTACAGGGAGTGTACTGGATTGATTGTAACAATGTAATATATAAAAAGGAGAACAACTTGAATAGACTTTGAGGAGGAAGTTTTCTTACATTGGTATGGTAGTTGACTGCCATCAGTTAACCTCCCCTCAATATCTGTCTTAAAGTGGTCAAGGAAGTATATATTATAGCAATCGCGCTTAGAGTATAAATGAAGGGAGTGAAACAAAGTGTCGCTTCAGGAAACATGGGTATTGAAAATCTTAAAAACCCGTAAGTTCCCAATTTTAAAAGAATTCCTGCCAAGATAACGGATCCTGCCGTGGGTGCCTCTACATGAGCTTCGGGTAACCAAATATGAACTGGTACCATAGGAACTTTGACAGCGAAAGAGGCGAAAAAAGCAATCCATAAAAAGATTTGGCGCCGCTCACTAAATTCTGTGGTTAATAAGATTTGTAAATCGGTGGTTCCTGTTTGGAGAAGAATCAACAGAATAGCTAATAGCATAAAAACAGATCCAAGTAAAGTATAAAGGAAAAACTGATATGCTGCCTTGATCTTTCTTTGTCGCGAACCCCAGACCCCTATAATAATGGTAGAGTAAGGGGTGGCCCCAAAGCGGAATTGACCGGTCGGTAGTGGTTGGTCGAAGCTCCAGTAGGTAGCCACTCCCTTCTCAGGGAACCGTACGTGAGACTTCCGCATCATACGGCTCCGTCCCGAGCTTTCGTCGTCGGCCCTTGTCATTAGACCACTCTCTATGCATGTATTTTCAGCCTGGACTCTCGAATCTTTTGCTTTTCGGGTAGTGGGCGAACAATGCTGCTTGCGTTGCGGGGGATGCCCGCTCGTATGGCCCGGCCTGCTTCCCGCCCGAAAGAACCGCTCACTAGCTAGCCGGACTAGTGAGGGGCCCCATTTTGAGACATACTAAAAACCATGCCTTTCGAACCGAACGTAAGGCCCGTCTTCCAAATAAAAAAAGAAAGAGACTCGTTGGGAAGAAAGATGGAGTGCGGCCTGTAGAGCACATGTAACGCACCGTCGGGTTGCTCACGCAGGCGGATCTCTCTCTCTAGATATCTATGGATCTCTAGAGAGGAGAGAGATGTAAAAGTAATAGCCTTATGTATGTATGTATGTATGTATGTTATGGCCGCTCCCCGACTTACGGCCTTTACGCTACTACTACTGTGCTGTGATGTGAGCGGTTCAAATTGGTTTGATCTTTCCCAATCATCCTGGCCGGAACTTGTACGCAGCACTTGTTAAAGGTTTAGAACTCTTTTTTTTTCTGAATCTTAAGGACAGGACCTTACCCTATTCTCGAACCCTCCGCGGAGCTCTACCCTGCCCGCATTTCCTTTTTTTTTAAGGGGGTCGCAGACATGTCTCCACCTGCTGCCAACCGTCTTTCTTCGGAATTTTACTGAACGGGTTGAGCCTCTCCTCCCGTTTGTTTTAGCAACTTATCCTAAGGTCTCCTCGCCAAGAGCTCCCCGGTGACGACAGAGGCACCAACCCGCCTGCAGAGGATTGCCTTCAAAGATAAAATTGTATTATTATTTATATTCTGTAAGTAATTAAATAAATTATTAAATTTGTTATAAAAATACTATAATAATAATATAAATAGTAAGTATTATAATAATACTAAAAGTATAAAATGAATTAAACTTTTTAAAAAATAGAATAATATTAAATTTAATTAATATTTAATTAATATTTTTTATAGGATAGTGAGATCTCTAAGACAAGAGCTAAGTAAGCAAGCAAGAAGTCCTGTCCTGACCTAAGCCCAATCAAGGAGATTGGTTCGAAAACAGCCTTAGTTAGACTCATTCTGGAATACCAGGAAGACTAGTTTACCTGATTTTAGTCGATGAAATGAGACTAGAGAAGTCAGTGGCACACACAGGTGGAGCTCGTGCCGTTTGTTACATTCGTTCCAATAGCCTATTCCGATGTTTTCTTTGCCGCATTTGTCTTATGGAAATGCTTCGTCTTGTTCTGGAACTGCTTCCTTATCTTCATCCCGTGCATAAGTACAGTGCTATCCTATTCATTCAATTCAAAGAGACTTTCCGTCGTTTGGGACCCTTTCCTTTGGGCCCCTTTCCCCTGGTTTAAATTACAGGATTGGATTTCAGATGCCCTGCTTTCTTGTATGAAGTCTGCTTTTGACTTACGAAACGGACGAGAGCTGGCTCTTTGTGACAAGACTGGGGCGGCATTTCCACTACCTTTTACTTTACTGCTAGGGCTAACACACACCCATTAATTTGATTCTTAACTCTCCCTATGACTTTTTTTAGTCTATCTATGAAAAGAAGAGCCCGGGGCAGGAATTGGAACAGGACTGCTTGCGCTTCAGTTGCAATTTAACTTTGAAACTTATTCTAAAGTTCGATCTCGTGATTGGGTGAAACAAGTTTACTTGCCCCAGCTGCCGTCTTTGAAACAGAGGAATCTCATACTCGAACTCTAGTTACAGGAACAGGAATAGATGCTTCTTCTTCCTTTGCTTAGGTCGACGAGTCAGCCAAAGCTTCTTCTTTATCATAAAAGCAAACAAGCATAAAAGGAAGACTATTTAACCTCATTTTTTGGATAGGGCATTGGTGCCATCGCTTTAGTCCCGGAGAATCATTCGTAACACATGTCCCAAAGGTCTGGACCTTCTAAGGAAATCAGGGAGGCCCCTTCAGCCACAGAAAGGGCAAATGCTGCTTTTTCCTCTAGCTCAGGAAATGCTTCAATAGAAGAGTTTGATGTCAAAATCCGAAAGTGATCCACGTTTTCAGACGCGCCTTATTGGACATAGGTCAAGCAAGCTTCTTCCGATTCCTTTGGTTAGGGGGAAAGGTCTTCTTCTTTTTATTGCGTATCGAGCGAAACTTTTCTTTTTATAAGGTGCCATGCCCCTGTAATTGTAATTGGAAACGAGCCCAAACCGGGGAATAATTCTGTCCCGCGTTACAAAAAGGTCTAAACGGGATTCCCTTGGCTAATAAGCACACGAATGAAATTCCATTTCTACTTAGAAAGATTCTTTTTCCAATTCAATTGAATAAAGGAATGCCAATCCAAACCCTCCAGCACCTTCTTAAGCTTCAGCCTCAAAGTGACAAATCTAAAAAGCAGTTTACCGGGCTTTTTCATAAGAAAGGGCTTTCCGCTCTAAATTTACATTTGAAAATTCCAATCCAACCTGCTCCCTAGTTGACCTTATTTAAATTATAATTATAAAGGGACCAGCGCTCCTTCTCCTTCGGTCGACTCGTTGAATTGCGGTATCGGTCTCTCGGATCGAATCTGACGACCCAACACAACAGGAAGCTCATCTCCCTCGGCCATTGTCATCGGTGCACCTGCATACTGACGCCAGGCGTTCTCCTGACCTTTCTTCCCTCGCTCCGTCAAAAGGCGATTCGTGGCCAACCTCGTCAACACGCCAGTTTCGTTCCTACGGCCTTTTCTTACTAGCAAAGTCTGGAGAACTTGCTTGTCTAGTGTCTTCACCATCGGGCACGCTCTCAAATCTCCCACAAGCTACATCAGCATTTTCTTTAAAAATCTTATTTTTTATTTTTTTTTTAGATTCTTAAAGTAATTAAATAAATATAAAAATAAGATTAAAAAGAGAATCTTTTATTATTATTGATTTTCTGTAAGTTCTTAAATATCATAAAAGATGTTCTAGATAGTTTATTTTCTAATAAGAATGTGTATTGATTTTCTTATTAGAGAAGGATATAGACAACCTATGTCTCAAAACCTGTTAGGAATGGACGTATCATTAGGGAGAGTCCTTGCCATATTAGTCGAACTGCTATGCACCCTCACTACAACAAGTAGAGGGGCTCTTTATGCCGCGTAAACGCCCTCTCCCGATGATTGAGCTTCTACGAACCCTCGGCTTTATTCCGCGTTAAGGAGGGGAGCATATTCTGCCCCTTCCTCTCTCTTCTTTACTTCCCTAATATGCGAGCTAGTAAACTTCGTATTACTGGCCGCGGG